>OMLC01004339.1:9982-35792 GCA_900302585.1 Regalecus glesne | reverse complement strand
CTCTGCGTTCTGTGGATGGAGGCTATAAGAGATACCTGTGGATTCCTCCCAGGTAGAATAGTGGGAATGTATGGGGAAGTGTAGTTAAGAGGCTGCGTTTAATGAACACAATGTGATTTCCATGTGCTGTTGCTGTTACTGTTCCTACCATCGCTGTAAGGTGCAGGTTAAAGTTTCGAGCTTGCAATACTACTTGCTTAGCTACTAGAGGACATAAGCTGAAAAAGCCACGAAGTTATTATTTTTTATGAGCTGACCACCAAAACACAATAGACCCACTGTCCAACACAAAAGAGCAAAACCCCACAGGAAAACTGTTTTCATTTCGAGCAAAGCAAAGCTTTAAACACATTACTATATGAATTAGCCTGTCTGCAATAACGACTACTTTTGGAAGTGCGTTAAGGCAAGTAAACAAAGATCCTGAACACGCCAGACTGTATAGACCATCACTTTTTTAATTTACTAATACTGTCCCCATTAAACTGAAATAGAATAACCCACCGGGGGGCATGTGGCAGAGCTAACAAATGACGAAACGGTTTACTCCGTGACTCTGATAACCATGAACCGAGATCAACACGGACACTAGCCTCCCCAGGGAAGAGGGACGTTTGAGGGGAGGCGACCGAACCTGACTCGGATGGCATATCAATCACTTCATTTTCTAACGATCAAACTCGATATGTTCCTTAAGAGCAAAGCGTCTGAAACTCACCTTTCCCTGATTATTTAAAGCAGATTCCTGGAAAATGTCCACCCCGGCAGAATGAACTGGGAATTAAACTCCTCTGGCAGGAGAAAACCCGCCCAGTTCAAACAGGTACAGGAAGTGGGCTTCTCCCACCTTGACTCACGGGGAGGGGTGTGTGTTTCAGTCAACACCCGTCCTGTGGACATGTTACTCATTCTGCTAGAGGGACGGCACGGTGGAGATGGTGTAATTTTCTGAATTTAGACATTTTAAGATCATATTTTCAAGTTACATTTAAATGCCCCAGGGGCAGCACAAGACGTGTAAGTAGCGTGAAACAAGCAGCTAAATCACGTTATTCATTAATGTGTTTTTAGGTTGCTGACCTCGTATAAGGTTTTATTAAATTACACACGACTTTGTGTCTTGACTTGGGTTTTGGAACTAAAATTAATGTAATTAGTATATTTGTTTATCTGCTTCAAAGTAGCAACATATGAAATCTCATTTAGGAAATAACATTATTCTATTCTATTGTGTTCTGTTGTATTTTTATGTATACAACAGTGTCCTATTCTGGCCTATTTTATAGTCTATTCTGTTGTATTATATTCTATTGTGTCGTGTTTTTCTATTCCATTTCACTTTGAGAGGTCCAATTTTAGATCTAACAATTATCCCCATATTTGATTCTATTATACTGTGTTCTATTCTATTATGATTTATTGTATTTTATCCTAGTGTGTTCTATTTTATTGTCCTCTACTGTATACTATTCCATTCTGCTATATCACATTCCTTTGTGTTCTATTATATTCTTAATCTATATCAGTGTTGAATAGTTTCTTTTGTTTTTTTCATAGGATGGATTAACCCTTGGTAGAGTGACTGATCATTACATGTTAGAATTATTTCCATTACTTTATGTTACTTATGACACAAACAGGGGAAAACAGTATTTTCACTACAGGCCCAAGGACCTACCACCACTTCATCCTTATAATGGTTTAGATGAGGCATTTTCCCAGCACGTCTCTGAGCTTTTGAAAAATCAACTGCAGCAAAGCTGGGTTATTCATATTATTCATTCAAAAATAAAACACTGGGTTCCTCCTACACATATGATGCAGATAGGCTGCATCCTGCTACTTTCAACCAATGTGCAAGTCTAATTCATTCAGACCCCAGAAGGGACTGACAGCCATTGTTATGCAATTTGAAAATGAAGGATGAATTCAAAAGTACCCCAAACACTCATGTTTTGAGAAAACCCTGAAGAGGTTTATGTGAAGGGGGAATGCAACAAAGACGGATGAATACACAGGAAAATTGGATGGGAATGAAGCTGTTTGATTTTTTAAAATGAGATACGGGTATCTGGAAATAACCAAATGGCATTTATAGCATCAAATCTCTCAGCAGAGCTTGTGCATAGTTAATGACAGCAAATTTTAAATCAAAACAGTTATGGTGACATGTATTTATAGCTATGGTGGGAACTGGATTCTGTTGGCCCGCAGCTCTTGTTATGGTTAAAATGTTGTCCTGAATAAAGGTCTGACCCGGCATGTCCACATCATGACTGGTTGTAAAGGGTCTGTCCATTATTCTGCAATGGGAAACACAAGTCGATCAAAAGAAAACTTTCGCAGAGTGAATATAGACTGTCCTCTGGTCGCTTCACTAAAACTGTAGAGGAGAAGGCCCTCATAAGTGTTGGAGACTGTTTTGCTCACACAGCATTGTACAGTGTGATTTTAGAAGAAGGGTAATTGAAATGGAAGGCACATAAATAGAATAAAACATTATTTCACTATAATCTGCACACTCTTGTTAAAGCTAATGCAGTCTACAACATTAATCAAGAAAACAATTATCGCCGTCATCTCACAGCAAAAAGGTCCTGAGTTGGAATCCCATCCCAGGTTCTTTCTGGGTAGTGTTTACATGTTTTCCTTGTGTCTGCATAGGTTTTCCCCCAATCATCAAAAGACATGCATGTTAGAGTTAATCCTCCTGGCTGTACCCCTGAGCAAGGTAGTGGGAAAAAGAACTAGAGTCTGTCCCTGGGCACTAAAGCTTCTCACTGATCCTGTACAATAGAATGGGTTAAATACAGATGAAACATTCTGTATGTATGTACAATGACATAAATACAGCTCCGTCAACCAATCACATAAGAGACCAACATAACCATTTTTATTCCCAGAGATAATGGCTTTGATCAGTGGTTGACAATGAGTGAATGGATGGATGGATGGAATGTAGATGATAAAAAGTAATCAGGTAAACCAACTTGCATAAATCAATATCAAATCTGATCACATTTAAGACACAGTGATCACCTGACATGGATTCAGTGTGATAAGTACAACTGGTCCAACCTGCCACCTACTGGCTACTAATGGTAAGAACACATATGTGGTTTCTTAGAGACTGAATGTCATGAAAAATATTGCTCGTCCTGTACTTTGTAACTGGCACGTTGACCTAAAAAAGAAACTTTATTTAACTTTCATTGTACATACATCCAGTGAAACGTGTCATCCAGATCGAACCCATCCTATTCAATAGGAACAGTGAGCAACTGCAGTGGTCGGGGACCAACTCCAGTTCTTTTCCCTTGCTCAAGGGCACCGGCAGGAGTATTAACCCATCATTAATGAATGCATTGATATAAGACCAGAAATGGTTTGGGATTTTGGTTAATATGACGCAACTTAAAAGGTCAGTTGACCTAAAAATCAAAAATACATGTTTCTCCTATTTCTTCTGGTGAATTTATCCATTTGGATCATTTTGGTGTGGGTTACTGCGTTCGATCTGTCTGCTTTCCCACGAATACAATGGAATTGGATGGCAGGTGTTGCTCAAAGCGACAAAAATAAATAAACAGACCTAAACCTCAATGGGAACGTTTTTTTCCTGAGATCATGACCCGGTAACTAATGGTGATGATGATGATGATGATGATAATTGCATAATAATATTAATATGTAGGTGTAATGATCTAGGTATAGCCTTCCATCCAGATTCGTGACCCAACAGAGCTGCGCAGAGACCTTTCGAGGGCCAGGGGGTCAAAATTTTAAAAAAGGGACATGTGGAACAAAATGTGTTGACATATTCTAGATTAGGCGCAGGAAGTGCGGGTGCTGAGGGTGCTGCAGCGCCCCTTCTGGTTGTTAGTGGAAATTTGACTCTCAGAATACTGTATGATTTTCAATAAAGACAGAAAAAGCTGATGTGTGCATCTGTGTCTGTGATGTAAAACTGCTAAACAGTGTTTAAAACGAGGTGCCAGGATAAGGATATTTGGTGCTGGTGTGTATCTCATCACTTTACCAGCGCACACTATTTGTCATTCCTAATTTCTATTTTTTTTTAAAATTAGACACATTATTTTCGAAATGTTCATGTTTAATTTCATTCTATGTTGAAAATTTAAATGGTCACTGAAGGGCACTTTGGGGATTCAGGGCAAAATGGCAGGGGGGGACTCATGCCCATGTAGATCCCCCCTCCACACTTGGCTGTGACTTGACTTCAGAACCGGGTCAAGATTTTTGTGAGACATTGCCATTGAATTTTTCAAATGTATTTGTTAGCATTTTGAGCAAACGAAGCCAAGTGCCATTCGTTTCCATTGTATTTCAGAGAAGCCAGACATCTCTTACCACCATTATTGCCAAAACTCGATAACTCAGATCAGGCTACAGGATTTCAGCTGCTCGATTTCGACGGGATTTCGTCACCACTATGATTTGTTTCCACCTCGGTCCAGATTATGAGTCGAGATCGACGAGTGGGAGTTTTTTTCTACCTCAAATAGTGTGACTCCATTGAACAACTGTGCCATGACGCCCCAAATAAGAGCCTTCGTATTTTCCCGCCTCGCCTCGACATTGACCAATAGGGTGACAACAAAGTGAGCACTGGCACACAAACGTAAACATGGCGATGAGAAGATGGACGCTGTTGTCCTCGCTGTAAGGTGAAAAGACAAAACCGAGGAAATGTTCGCAGAGCCTTGGAGACAGTATTCCTACCTTTCGGACGCTTCGTCGAGGGAGAACCACGCTAGAGGCCAAAAGGAAAAAAAGGCTAAATGTTGGTGACAAATAGCAAAGGCACTTCAGCAAGTGGGTGAGTAGCTTGTTACATTAAGCTAGGTTAGCATTCACCAGTAGTAGGGAGCAACATGGTTCACAGTTAGGTTTTTATTTTTATTTGTTCTTTCATTGTTTTATGATTTTGGAGCACGAGACCCCAGCATCACACACAGCGTTTCTTTAGTATTGAATGACTTTTTTTACCCGCCCCCCCAACTAGAACTATGAACTCACAAGATTGTAAATGCCACTACAGGTTGTGAGGTGAACTGCCAGTCAAATTTGTCACCCTGATCTTAAAGGCTGTATTACAGCAAAATGATACAATTTCTTTAACGTAGACTCTCATATTTGAGTGAAATGAACACTGAACGTCTACCTGTTTGGTCATTATTTAATGTAAATTTTGTATTTCTTAAATAAATCGCGTAATGATGATCAATGTAAATAATTATGCACGGATCATCATTACGGTGGCATAGCTCAGTGGGTACACAGTGGTCGTCTGGCAATCGGAATGTTGCAGGTTCGATACCCGGTCCTGCAGAAAAGCTTGTTGAGGGGTCCTTTAGCAAGACACTGAACCTCTAACTGCTCTTCGAGCACCACATGTCGGCAGCTCACTGCTCCTGTACAATAGAATGGGTTAAAATGCAGAGAAATTCAAATTTCCCTTGTGGCACTGATAAGGGAATATGTATGTGTGTGTGTGTGTGTATACACAGACACACCCACACACACACACACACACACACACACAGAAAAGATCACATTGTCGATAACAAAGTATTTACATTTTCATTGGGAGTGACAAAGGACAGGGTTGGACAGTTTGGAGACTAAGCAAGAGATGCAAGATTGAGATGGTTTGTACATGTGTGGAGGAGATATTTTGGACATATAGGGGGAAGGATGCAGAATATGGAGCTGCAAGGGAACAGAAGAGGATGACAGACCAAAAAGGAGTTTTGTGGATGTAATGAGGCAGGACAGGTAGATGGTTTATGTGATGGGAAGATGCAGAGGACAGGAAGAGATGGAGATGGATGATCCCCTGTGGTGACCCCTAGCAGGAGCAGCCAAAAATTAATAGTAGTAGCAGTAATATTCAGACAAAATATGATATTTGATTCCGATAACATTGCCTAGCTCCAACTTGAAGGGGAATTAATTAAAATGTGTGTAGATTAACCAAATATAACATTAGACCTGGGATCTGAATGATTTCTGAATACTAAAAATGTTATCTCCTGAAACTTGAGAGATAAATGTGATTAAGTTGCAGGTCTTTTTATGTCTTAGTGAGACTCACCTGTTAGAGGCTTGTCATCTGCTGGTGTCTCAAGCTTCCACAGGGTGGCGCCAGTAGATCACCATCACTACTTTACAGGTCTCCTCTGTCAAGTAGTATAACGGTGTGGATTGAATTTTCTGGCATGGAATTGTTCTTCAGAGTACTTTTTCAATTGTCATCACTACTAGCGTAATGATTCCATATGATCACCATTCTCACCCCATCAAAAAGATACAAATGTTGAGGTTAATACTCTTGAATTTTCTCTTGACTAAGGCAATATGAAAAAGAAATGGAGTTAGTAGGCTGGATCGAATGCAGAGAACACATTTTGTTGTATATCTGTACAATGATAAATCAATAAAATCTTCCTCTTCTTTTATGAATCATCCACATCTAGAGGGGAACTGTATTTTTGGATCACGGCGCCCAACAAGTGTCAGCCCGGGTCATCAGTGATTGACTGAACCACAGGACACCGATTTTCACAACACACCAAGGCCTTTTGGGTAAATACAATATCTTTCTACAATGTGGTCTGACTATATTTTGGCATTGCCATTGTTGGCTTTAAAATGGTAGTTGTTCACAGTCCATATGTGTCTGCTGGGATATTATTGTTAAACTCATGACAGAAAAAGGAATGAACATGATTAGAGTGGCACTATGATTTGGGACTGCCCTCTTTATGGTGTTGAATCAGCTTGGTGGAATTTAATTTCATTTGATAATGTCACTTTTCACCGTTCTCAATGGGGGGGTTTGCTCATTCTATTGCCTAACTGTCATGGGGATTTGAGGTCAGTGTTCAAGGTCAGATACAGGATGATCCCCCCTTAATTTCAGTCAAACAAATATAATTTATATAGCTGGTTTGTACGTAAAGATGCAATGCAATGCATTTTACCATGATGAAAAATTTATTTTGAAAAACAATCCAAAGTAGAAAATTTAACTAGAATATACATATACAAAATATATACAAAAAAATACCATATGGGTGAATACAAACCCTGGCTAGGGGCAAGGGCCAAGTGCATATATGTATCCATGTATATCATTGTGCTTATGGGTAGTATTGAGGCAGACTCTAGACTTGGGTTAAGATGTGGGATGGGGCTTCGGGGTTGGGGTTTGGTCGGTAAGGATTCAGCCAAGTGCATATATGTATGCATGCATATCAGTGTGCAGATGGATGGTATTGCGATGGACTCTAGACTTGGGTTAAGATGTGGGGATGGGGTTTGGGGTTGGGTTTTGGTTGGTAAGGCATCACCTTCTTGCTCAATAACACTTCAGCAGGTTACATGTTTGCTGAAGCATGGGCATGAACCCTGGTCCCGTTGGCTGTAGGACAGTTCCTTTAACCAGTAGAGCTCATTTGACCACATCCCACAGATTAAGTGAAGTAAATATGTGTGTGTCTGCCCAAGCTCTGTGTTCCAAATAGCTGTTAAGTACTGGCAGATGAGAACATCTTGAGTCTTCATGTTGGATAGTAATTGTAAATTCCATGACAAAAACAAATACAACAAGCCCTCAACCTCATAAATTGTGTCATTGGTAGGCAGCAACATGGAAAATAACATCATCTGGAACTGTCAGTATGCCTGGATGGAGCTGAAGGAGTACATTCCAATTAACACTATGCCCATGTCACCCTAACACCTTTGCTTTAACATCGCACACACAGTGCATGTTAACGGGAAGGACGCATTTTAGTTTAGCTCTCACACAGAGTGTCTGGGAGAGAGATAAAGTGGAAAGAGATGGGGGGGGGTTCTTGGACCGTGGTCTTAGACACAATAAATTACATCTACTGCCTGAAGCTGCTCTGAACCTACTTGGAAGCGGGTGGGAAACAACATCTGTAGAAGCCCTCGCCGGCTCTCTGTATTTATGGAAAGAGAAACCTCCCGGTGACCTGGGAACACGCTTACCCAATTAGCAGCCTCGCCGACGGATCAAATGGAAGTGAAAACATTCACTGGCGTGACGGAGACGCATCACAATGCCCCATTCATGCTGCCGAGCCCTGTTGCTTCGGGATGAGGTGGGGTGAGGGCAGTTCTTAAAGGGGTGGAGTGAGGAGGTGGGATTTTGGAGGAGCGGCTATAATGAATGCAACAAGAAACTAACTTACCTCACCATCTTTGACGTGTCGGCGGAGGCCTCAGAGTCATGACTCAATCGAGGTTGGAGGTAAACACTGTTCAAAGTTGGTGTTTTCCTAAGGTTACCTGCTAAATCTTACTGGCCTTGACCTTCCACATCCGTTGTGACCTCAGCCCACAACATCTGCTTGGACTCTCCCATCTTGGCCTAACACAACTCCTGGCCTTGTACTCAGGCATGCCTCTGGGACTGAGACTGGGGGGGGGGGCAAAAAAAAGCATCGGAAGAGACTACTGACAGCTCGCAACCCTCAGGGAACATATGAGTGAGGCTACCCCAGCCTTCATGTCTATGAAGTTTCATAACCTTCCATCGTCTCATTCGTTCTCCGTCTTAGAAGCTGTCAGATACATTGCCCTCATTCATCTTCTCACTCTGTATTTCTAATGCAAAATGACCTAATCCCGAAGATGCTGACCTCCATAGCCCCAAAGCACAGCTCTGAACCTGCTCCAGTTGAGCATCAAAAAATAAAAACTCAGGGAGTCAACATGCACCTGGCAAGTTATTTGTTTAGCAAATGTCAGTATTATGTGAATATAATGTGCTGGTGAGAGCTGAGCAAACCCAGGTGTGATGGTCAAGAGAGGACTTGTGTCCCATGGAGGAATGATTGACTAAATATATACCCCATTTGATCAAAGTCCTTGTATTTACATCGGTGTGACAGGATTTTCCTCAGATACTGTGTGTAATCCCGACACCGCAGTATAAGCCCAGTATAAAGACTCCTTTTATTTCTAAAATTAATTGTTTATTTATATGGGTGGAACCATAGGTGCTTCGTTAAAAGGCGTCCAATGTCTTTGCTCGTGGATGTTTCCATTGAAGCTTATAAAAACGCTAACATGAGGAAGCCTGTGCTATAAAAATGTTGAGAACACAAAAAAGAAAACTGAAAATCTGAAAAAAAAGAAAAAAAATAGACAGGAGGGTTTCATACATTTTCAATTTGATTTCAACTTTCCATCCAAAATGGCCAAGTTTGATATACCATTCCTCTGCATCACCTCTTCTTCCATGGAAACATCTGATAGAAATAAAACTTTTCATGGTGTCAGGTCAGATAGCCATAAATACAGATTGTCAGTGCAGTGTGGCCCAGCCGACCCTCACATCCAGATCAGAGGCTGGTCTGAACCAAGGCTTGGAATGAGATATCAAATGTTTAAATACTGCCCGTCTTTCTGAAAAGTGGCTACTGTAAAACAACTTCCATTACGGAGTATCGCTTTACCTGTCACCAGCAGTAATTCATCCCTTTGCAGCTTGGAGGCATAAAAACTATAGATGAACACAGCCACATGGATGAATGGCGATCATTCATCTCTGGCTTTTCTTAATGGAGGCAAACGCCGATAGTCTACTATCTGGGGATGAAAAGAAAGGAGTGCGTGTGTGTGCATATGTGTGCATCTGTCTGTGCGCGCATGTGAAGGAAAAACAAATTAATCATTTTTCCACTGATTACACTAGACAGGTGAACTTTCTTTCAGTCGAACAGTTCCTGTCAAGCTGCCGCTGCTGATATCTGACTGTCTCTAACCTTTACCCTAATTTTCGGCAGGTGTGCATGAGCTTGCATCTCTGTTGACCTTATGAATATCAAGAGAATTAGGAGGCCAGTGCTGTGTTTAAGCGTATAGCCATATGCGAGGTGGTAACTTTTATTAGATTTGTCAGAGCACAAAGACTCTCAGTGGGATCCTTGCCTTTATTCTGTTGCCTGGAGATACAGAAAAAAAGCTTCTTTTCACAGTCAACACATGGAGAGTTTGTTTGGCAACCTGTCCAGATGTGTTCAAAATGT
The DNA here is from genome assembly GCA_900302585.1 of Regalecus glesne. Classification (NCBI taxonomy): domain Eukaryota; kingdom Metazoa; phylum Chordata; class Actinopteri; order Lampriformes; family Regalecidae; genus Regalecus; species Regalecus glesne. The sequence continues at coordinate 25,707 of OMLC01004339.1, read as the reverse complement.
TGCAGCAGTCACTGCTGTCCTGTAAGGGTCTCGTGCTGGATGATGACACAAGACAAATAAGCTTTGACATTGGTCTTGAGGTTTCCATGACTGATCTCAGCGGTGCCCCATAAGAGGGACCAGGGCGTTGTGTTCCTTTCCTCCAAACATCAATTTGCCAACCTGCTCTGAATGGGTGCCATTTTGAAACATGCAAATGTGGGCAGCCTCTGCCTGTATCAGCTGATGGAGGTCAGTGTTTTTGTTGGACTGGCCTTAAAGGCCTGAGGGGAGAAAGACGCACTGAGAGTTAGAAAAGGTCGCTCAAACTCTAGCGGGATTACTTTACCGACGCTTTCCATGGCTGAGATACCGTGAATGGATCCATTGTAGGGTTGGTCGCAGCTCCCGGAAAGCAAACCCTGTCAGGATCCAGTTCATTAGCACCTAGTTTACTGTTTGAAGTCGGTTATTTATCCGGTGCCTAAAGGGGAACCCCGTTCAGACGTATGGAGGTGTGTGTGTTTGTGTCTGCTTGTGCACAAATCTGTGCGTATGTGCAAATGTACAGTGCTCATAGGATCTACAGGGGGTTTCCAGAGCAAATTGCTCAAAAGCAAATAAAACTTTCCATGGTGCAATAAAATGTATGGGGACAGAACAAGGGAAACATTGGTGTAGCTCTGAAGGCAGGAAACTACCTTGAGAATATGTTGAAAAAATATATGCATATGGGTTTTTGGAAATGTACGTTCTGACAGTCACCGGCCGGGACTCTTTAAATAAAAAATGGAAATAGAATTTGGTGTGGTGGCAAAGTGGAAATATGAAAAAGTTACTTAACATTTATAATTTTGGACATTTAATTTGCTTCATCTGGAACGAGGAACAAATCAAGTGTAAATTACTGTAATTGTGGAGTTAGTGGCAAGAAAAACCAGAGATTAACACGCTATTCACTTTTTGACTACGGTGAAGCGGCATATCATCAGTTTTGCTCCTCTGTGTAATTCCACTGTCTTTCTAACTATCATATGACTGTGTCTGTGTGTGATTTTCTTCCCCCATTCTTTTGTGATCTGTTTGTTCTTTGGAAGGCATCTCTATCCCTCTGGTCAGACAAAAGTGCCGCCTTGAGCAAAACCTCCACTCACTTTTTATGGTCTGTGTGGGCCGTCCTATTTGTACATGCTTAGAGTAAATTAGACCAGCAGCTGTGCATGGTCGGCTCATTCCATGTTGGCTTTTTGTGATAAAAATACGTTTCGGTAAACCTCTCAGCTTGGATCCAGAAATCTGTGGCCCGTTTCTGCTGGCACTGAAGCGCCTCCATATTTACAATCAGCACTTCCCTTTTCCGGCGGGGGGCACTTTGGGGGTGTGGGGGTATAGTGTGAGTTGCAAAGAGAATGACAAAGACAGAAAAGGAAAGAGATAGAGATGAGGGCAGGGGTGGAGTCAGAGGAAGAGAAAGACAAAGACGGGAGAGAGGGATGAGCGTAGGGGTTTGTTGAGGGAGAGAGAAAGACAGCGAGAGGGAGGAAGGAAAGAGGGACCACCTATGCAGATGCTTTCCACATGTAGAAATAAAACAAGCTGTTCCACGCAGATGAATAGCTCGTACTGTCATATGGTGACGATCTCACCATGAGTGACATCAGTCCCCATAACATTTTCATGATTTGTATAATGACTCACTATCCAGTGACACAACAGAAGCGATGCTCTTAATGTGTTCCATGATAATTTCTCAGCAGCTTAAGTTGATGTCAAGTATAATTAAACTTTCACAAAAAAGTTAGGAAAAATCAATCTAAAATAAATACTCACCGATCAGCCAAAACATTACAACCACTGACAGCTAATTGAATAACACTGGTTATCTCATTAGAATGGCACCTGTCAAGGGGTTCGGATCTTTTTGGCACCAAGTGAACAGTCATTTCTTGATTTTGATGTGTTGGAAGCAGGAAAAATGGGCAAGCGTAAGGATCTGAATAACTTTGACAAATGCCAAAATTGTGATGGCTAGGGTCAGGGCATCTCTAGAACAGCAGGTTATGTGGTGTGTTCCCAGCATGTAGTGATAAGTACCTACCAAGAGTAGCCCAAAGAATGAAGAGTGATAGGGTCACTGGCACCCAAGGAAACTGATGCATGTGGATAGTGAAGGAAAGCCCATCAGGTCCAATTCCATAGAAGCACTTCTGTATCTCAGATTGCTGGAGACGTTAATGCTAGTTATGATAGACGTTTCAGAACACAAAGTGCATCTCAGCTCACTACATATGGGGCTGCAGACCAGACAGAGTGCCAATGATGATCTCAGTCCACTGCCAGAAATGTCTGCAATGGGTATATGAGTGTCAGAACTGGACCTTGGAGCAATAGAAGAAGGTGGCCTAGTCTGATGAATCACATTTTCTTTTACATCATGTGGCCAGGTACATCTGCATCATTTATCTGGGGAAGAGATGGCACCACGATGCACTATATGGGGAGAAGACAAGATGTCAGGCAGTGTGATGCTCTGGCTAATGTTCTGTTGGAAACCTTGGGTCATGGCATTCGTGTGGATGTTACTTTGACACTTACCACCTACCTAAATATTGTTGCAGACAAGGTACACCCCTTCATGGCAACAGTAATCCCTGATGGCAGTGGCCTCTTTCAGCTGGATAATGTGCTTTGCCACACTACAAAAATTGCTCAGGAATAGTTTTTAGGAACATGATGAAGAGTTCAAGGTGTTACCTTGGCCTCCAAATTTCCCAGATCTCAATCTAATTAAACATCTGTGGGATGTGCTGGAAAAACAAGTCCGAACCATGGAGGCCCACCTCACAGTTTACAGGACTTAAGAATCTACTGCTAACATCGTGGTACCCCATAACGGAGGAGAGGACTCCTTCATAGGTCTTATGGAGTCAATGCCTTGACGGATTAGAGCTGTTTTGGTGGACCTACACAGTATTAGGCAGGTGGTTTTAATGTTTTGGCTGATCAGTGTACATTTTCAACATACCTTAAATAGCGAATAATTTGTATTCCAAGAGTTAAATTGATCTCTACATTTATAAATCATGCTGTTCAGAGTTCATTTTCCTGCGATAATGTTCTCACAAACTGTTTCTTGGTTGTTGTTTTTTTATTCCAATGCATTCATAGATATTTAAAAATGTTTAGCCGGCTGTAAATGTGACCTCGTCTCCAAATAGTAAAATAATTCTGAGAATATTTAATGTTATATATGTTTATTAAGATTAGTTTTCGGTAAGAATATAATCTATGAATATATAAAGCAGAAGATTGATGGATTTTTTTTCTTCTTCTGAAATGTTGTCTTATCATAACACCATCACTAAGTTGAAACCATTCGTGAAATCATCCAATCCTGCTATGATGTCAGATGTTCTGAATTCAGGCGTGTTTAATTTCAATTTTTAAACCAACAAAACACACTTGCCTGATTTGCACCAATCTGTCAAGTCTCACCTCATGTGTTGGGACAGTGAAGAAAAGTGGTGGGCAAATATAAATTCTGACAGTGTGACAGGAATAAGGAATAGGCTCAGCTCGGAATTGAGTTCTTAGGCTAATCTTCCATGATTATAGCCTTGGAGGCCAAAACACACTCCATGTGAAAGAGGCTGTTTTCATCCTGCATGCTGCAGCAGCGTGGCTGGCCGACAGAGTTACCTATCCTCCTGAGGGCTCCCACTCGCCCCTGTCTCTGTGTGCCCGGCCAAAAGCAGGTCTCTGAGCCCCCAGGGACTATCCTGGGAGACCTGGACAACATTGGCAGCAGGCCGCTCAGCGGTGTCGTTTCGCCACGGTAAGCTGCAGACAAAAGCGCCTCTTGTTGTCGCAACTGTTTGCAGTGCTGCTTTCCCAGCCCTGTGGAAAGGAAAGGACAGCCAGTGACCAATGCCAAACAAACCTGCTCCAGCTCACCTGTGCAGTGGATGGAGAACCGAGTGATCCAGATCTGGATGGAAACCATTGCAAATATTTCCCAGCAAGGTCTGTGGAAGAAGCATTTACCGGGGGCCTCTCACCAGGGAAGTCAAACTACCTGTAAATGGCTCTGAGTCCCCCAACTTTGTGTCATCTGTTCCTAAGAAGCAGTAAACAGTTGGTTTAGCACCAAGGCTTGCAACTGTACCATGATGCGAGGTGTAGATTTGAGCAATATGAAGCTTCGGCATTCGGCCCACCAAAGTGTTGAGGTCTTTATTCATTATAGAAGATGTGGCATAGCACAGAGCAGGTTGTTGGATGGAGATGTTGTTGATGAGGAGTGTATCTGTTTTGCTGCCTCTACGTAGGAACGCTGGCAAAGGAGCATTTTCTGCCCAAACTACAGCTTAGTTTAGAAGGGTAGGCCACGCTGCAAATATTTGGCTTGGCCACAGAAATTGAATTATATTGGCTCAGAAAGCCTGGAAATAAAAAAGAACAACCTTGGGAACAATTATGCAAAGTGAAAGGTGGTTAAACCAAGTGCTACTGGTTTCCCTTTCCATCCAAAAGGAAAAAAGGAGGACTTTGCATTAGCAAAACCAATCTACTCAAATAAACATGTAGGGCAGCATAGCTCAGTGGGTAGGGCGGTCGTGTGGCAAATGGAAGGTTACAGGATCGATCCCCGGTCCTGCATATAGCATGTCGAGGTGTCCTTGAGCAAGACGCTGAACCCTTAACTGCTCACTTGATGTCTGTCACTCTGGATAAGAGCGTCTGCTAAATCCCTGTAATGTAATGGTCAATAATTTACCCATGCCTTGGTAACTCAGGTTCTTTCTTTATGGTTGGGGTTGTGTAACTTTTTGAAGTATCACATCCCCAAGAAATTTAACTTATCTTCCTCTGTCGATGTATTCGAGTTAATTTCCACCAAGCATTTTATGTCCAGACCTCATATGTTTTAATGTCCCACATCATGTTAACCATGCTTTGGTGCTCCGTTACGAGCAAGGATAAATTGCTCTCAATCCAGGAAACTTGACAATTGGCTGTTTTGTGTGCGCCAATGTTGTTTTTTTAAGATCAAAAGTAAGCCTCTGCCTCTCTTCTTAAAACCAATAGGGTAAATATCTTGAATGCTCAACAATCCAGGTATAGAAATTACAAAGAGTCGGTTAATCTGGGCAGAACTTTTATTGAAAGAGATATTACATCACTCACACAGGTGAAATATTCACTTTAAGCTGACTGTAGGCATCCCCATCTTTATAATCAATGAGGGAGGGACATTTTTATGCATCACAGTTAGTTGCCACGTTGTTGGGGTGGACACAGACTTAGATGGAGTGTGGGGATTGCGTGTGGATGCCCTTCCTAATGCCCTACAGTGGGTTCAAACATGCAACATCTGGCTCATTAGGTCCCAAACCACACGCTCTATCATTGAGCTACAGAAACACCACCCTTATAAACAATACAGTTGCATAGTAAGAACCCAAAGGTGGTTGCATATGCAAATTGGCAAATGACTGGCATTTCAATGGGGGGATTGGGTAATGGTTGCAATCCCAGCATTGCAAAATGGTGGGAGAAATACTCTTAAGCCCCATCCAATTTGAGGATGGTTGATCCTTCTTCACATAGATGGCCTCATTGACTCTGTCCAAATCAGCATTCCTCCCTATCAAGGATGTGCACATCCTCATTCTTGAAAGAGAGTAAACAAAGGAAAGCCACTTTATTTGGTCATTGTATTTTTACAATGAAATGTGTCCTCAGCATTTAACCCCCATCCTATTGTGTAGGAGCAGTTGGGCAGCTGCAGTGCTTGATTTATATATCTGCTCAAATAAAAACTTCTTTGTCAAGGGGTCCACAGTAGCTCAGTGGTAGAGCGTGTGCTTTGGGAACTGATGAGCCAGAGGGTGGAAGTTTGAATCCACTGCTGGGCCGCAGGAAGGGGATCCAGCTTTAATCCCCGATGTTCCATTTTAGTCCGTGTCCACCCCCCATAACGTGAGGACTAATCGTAAAATAGACCTCTTATTTAATCCATCCTATTATATAGGTGCAGCTGCAGCGCCTGGTTTATATGTCTGCTCAAGTAAAAACTCCTTTCTCTCTACTTTATGTTATTGTAGAACCACAGACACACATCAATTTGCTTTTTATTTTGTGTGCAAAGAGCAAGGCTAGTGGTTCGAGATCTATGCCTTAGCGTGCTAGCTTTGAACATGTAAACCAATCAATCCCTAAGGGGCAACTGAGACATGGATTCTGTTTGATTTGGAGCACACGTGATGTGTAAGCCCTTGAATTAGCTCCTTTCCGCTCTAAACTAACGAAAACTCAGCGTTGTTTATCTTATGAGGCCCTTATCAGTGGGGCATTGACAAGGTCCTCTCTCATTAGCCATTGAAGCCACACCTGCAGAACACAGGAAACACAAACTCCATTGCTCTCATTGACATAAGCACTAACCCAACTACCCAGCAAGCAAGCTAACGTGCTGTGCGAAACTTCAAGCCAGCTTTGTTTGCTCACAGCTGAGGCTCAAAAGAAAGGGAGGACCAGTGCAGAAAAGAGCCGGCTTTGACAATTTTCACACAAAGGGAGCACTGTTGGCTAACAGTGAGCGGCCTGTTTCTGGGAGGTTTGCACTGTTCCCGAAGACCATTTCATGGAACAGTTAGCAAGGCCAAAAGCAGCCCGCGGGCTGGGTTGATAGTAAGGCCTGAAAGGCCAAACCTGGGTCTGGCCGGCTAGCTGTCCCTCTGTCTCTCACCCACTTCGGGGAGATATGCGGGGGTGCTGCAGGTGTCCACTCATACAGACCCTCATCACATGGGTCGGTGGACTGATTGACTAAGGTGGGGGTTGTTTTTACTGCCGGGGTTATTTTTTTCCTTGCTGCAGGTGTTGGTAAATCAAGGGCAATGAATAAGTGCAGAGGAACATGGAAGACTGGTTTCCATTTGTGCAGATGTCTGAATATCACAATGTCATAATTATGTTTGTGCTTAGCAGTAATGATTAAGTTAGTATGTATACTTGTCTCATATCATTTTATGGATGCTATAATGCAAGACAAACATGTCAATAAGTATGAATGTTGTTCATAGTTCATGCTTCCATTTATAAATTATTGAGCTGTGTATGGAATCAACAAGGATGTGGTCAGTGTCAGTGGTCTTGACAAAGTATCAGTGAAGGTGCAGTTGACTTATTCAGGTTAAACCATAACAGTCTGGCCCATCATTAATGGAAAGATTAACATAGAAAACAAGCCAGACCTCAGCTTAAGCTACAGGAACTATCCATCACCCAAAACTGGACTTGGACCGGATCATTGCGTTCTCTCCGCCTCTGATCCGCAGAATCAATGTGTGAGGGGAGTCTTCCCCTGACCGGGCAACATTCAAAAGAAATGGTCTTCGGCATGGTTTGATTTATTCTTAATGGGAAGGGGAGCCCAGAAGTACGGCTTCTGTGGTGAGAGAAGGGGCGAGAGAAAGAAAGCATGCCAGTAAAGGAGAGAGAGAGATTAATATCTAGGACTCTATCCTCCTGACCACAGAGTGGGCATAAAGAGCCCGGCGCCTCAGTGATGTCAGTTCTTTGCTGGGCCCGTCCTGTAGTTTTCAGTTTGGTTTGGACAGAGCAGGCGGTCTGGCCTGCCGGGGTTGGGAGGACAGGGCCCAGGGTTTCCCACATCACTCAAGGGCCTCTGATAGGCGGTCACACAGGCCGCTAATGACAGGGGGAGAGATTTAGTATTAAAGTCTCCTCTGCTGCCTCCTCTACTTCTTGCCTGACGTCAGGCTGTTTAAATACGTGGATGAGAGCATGGCATGGCCCATGGTGAAGGGAGTCAGACCTGTCTTAAAAATAAAGCCAATTTTCAGAGAAGACTGGCGGGTTTCCCTAAGCGAGTTGCTATGGAGACAAGCTGTATACAACATGGGGGAACTGAGGAGTGTAGTCAGTCATTAGAAGGGTTTACATCTACCATTAACAAAAGTTGAGCCATCTAGGTTGTGATAAGATGGAAGGTAAGAATATTAGGCATATACCATAGAGTCATGGTAACTGGTTTGCAATTTGGCGGGTTGGACTCAGGATTAACACAAGACAATAATGCTATACGGCAAAATCTGCCAGTGTAATCATGCTGCATTCTCTGTGGTTCTTGAAATTTTTCTGGTTTACCAATTTGAACAAATTTTATACCCTCAATCCCATGTACAATACAGTGGGGTTTCCCCTTGTTATTTTTGGGAGCATGATATATAAAATCATGACTAATGAACTTGGAGAGCCAACAGTCTGGCCACTGGTTCAAAAATGTCATCGAGTCAAATCTAAAAGAGCCCTTGTCCATCCTGTTTGTATCTCAAGCGAATGGCCGATATACGATGGCTCAGCTCGGCAACTTTAAAGCAGGCGATAGCCGCACCTGCATCCGCAGATCATCACACCATTGCGGCATTTAAAGAAAAAGCCCTCATCCAACACGTCCCCCTGACCTTCTCCAGCTAACGTAAACTAATTAGGCTGGCTCTGAAAGGAATGGCCCGCCAATGGATTAATCAACCTCCACAGATCTGGACCATGCAATTCTGTTCTGGCCAACTCTCCCCACTCGAACCTCATTATCTCACGTTTTCAAAGGAGCGCCGTGGTAAAAAGCAGAAGGGGGTGAAGAGAGGGAGGAATGGAGGAGGTGGTGGTGCAGGAAGGGGCTTCCCTAGTTCCTCTCCTCTCACATCGGACTCAGGGAGGAAATGTCAAGCGTGAAGCTCTGAGAGTGGTCAGTACCGCCCGGTCAGGCGGGCAGCACAGAGGGGGCCTTTGTCCGCCGTCACTTAGCGCCAATTACAGCCCGTCAAAATAGTTTTTCTGCCGCAGGGCGACGTGTTAATGGGCCCGGCGTTGGGTGTGAGGAGCGACCCTGTCCACACACACCAACCAGGGGTCAGGGGTTAATAGGGCCCCTCTGATGTGGCGGATGAGATTTAGGCAACCTTTCGCTTGTGAGGGAACGATGGGACAAAGCCTGGAGAATGTGATACAATTAGGCGGACAGCTAGCCATTCTGAATGGAATTGTTTTCTAGATGTGGGAGGACCGCATCAGCTAGGAGCAGATGGGCACCCGGACACTGGCCAAACAGGTGCTGGGGAAGGTCAAATCCCTCCCGAACCAGAATGGAAGAACCAGGTGAGGACAGAGATACCAGCCAAACTGGGGTCTTTATTTGGAGTGAACGGCAATTAAAAATCCTGTTGAACAAATGACTGCTCCTCTGAACACAAAGAAGGTCCTTTTGTAGTTGTGAAAAGGTCAGAGACCATATCAGCCTTCTGTGCCATTTCCCCCTCCTAACGTCTGGGCCCGTGGAGCTGAAGCTTGGCTCATTCAGAGGACCAGGGCAGCATTTCTGTAGACCACTCACTGAAACCCAGAAGGTCTCTTCCCTCCCATATGAGAACTTGAACTTGGCACAGTTAGCCTGTGACCTATACTTTACTTCCTGAGTTTAAGTAATCAGTCATTATCAAACGCGGAATGAGAAAAAAACGTTCCAAAATTATATGTTCATTAGATTCAATCTAATGCTACGTGTATGCCCGGTCGCAGCATTTGAGCACAAAGCCAGGGCTCCGTTTACGCCATAAGTGTGGGAACAAAACCACTGCCAAACTACCCATGAGCCCTCAGAAGGGCCACGACGCTCTGCCAGGGAGAGCTGGAGATTTTTTTTTAAAACACCCCACCACCACACTGAACAAATCCAACCACATGCAAGCCTGTGGGAACTAGTGGACGACCTCCATCTGCATATAAACGCTCTCAAAATACTTTCTGGAATTATTGGTACACAGATCATTTCCCTCACACATCCTGCACCCCTCACCCAATCCTTTTTGGAAACAGCAGTAGTAATCTGGTCCCCAGCTTCATGCTCTCAATGTTGAAATAAAGAAGGTGATTGAACTCAGCCTCCAAATTGGATTTGTGTAATCTGCATCAAGCTTGAACATCCTGTGTAAACGCAAGCGTGTGCAGATGCCGGAAACGCCTCAGCTGGAAGCGTAAATGCCCGTGGTTGACTTTGGCAGCAAATCAGAAGAGCATAAGGGAGACTGTGGCCTGAACAGAGGATGGACGTCTATTGTAGTGAAAAGGGTCAAAGGCGACTTCTTACCCCACAAACGAGTGCAGTGAAGTGAAGTCGCACAATGTTAGGTGACAGAGGGTTAAAAGAGATGCAGAATTTTTACAGTTTTGATTGTCCTCAGGCTATGCCTACAAAATGTATTAGGTGATTAATGTTATTATTGGAGTGCAAAGAAGTGTAAGTCCTCAGTTTACTAACCTCTGGGAACAGAATCTTCTTCTACTCCTCATGACCTTTACACCAAATCCTACTTTGGCAAATGATGTGGAGACAAAATTGAATAAACACAAACATCGTTAAAAGTTCATGTTTGTGAGCGCCCCAGTTAAACAACCCTTCGGTTAGACCCTCATTTCCTTATTGGCTTTTGCAACCGTATTTCAATCCAATGTTAGGTCACAAATCTTTTTTCCTCCTCTTTCTTTTTTTTCTACTTCAAGATGAGTGATTGTATGACTTTGCCCTCATGGGATTTCTTTCCATCATATCACAGGAGAGGCACCCTGCATCCCTTCAAGCCTGACTCATTAAGGAGTGTGTTCTGGGGAAGGGGCAGTGGGGGAGTAGAGGTCATCAGAGGTTAATTCCAATCGTAGTGGCTCCTTGAAGCGATATGACAGCATGTCTCCTCTGCTCACAGATTGGATGTGTTCTCAAAGATCAGGCAGACCTGATGACAAAGTGTGGAAGATTGATTCGTGTGTGTGTGTGTGTGTGTGTGTGTGAGTGTGTGTGAACGCATGTGCTCACACACACATATTCTCTCCCTTTTCTTTCTTTCTCGTCTGGCTTCCTCATTTTCTAGGCCTGTGGACTGGACATGTATATATTAGTCTTTCCGAGTTTGTCCTGTTTACTCCTGTGTGCGCTCATGTGGAAGTCCGTCACTTCGGCAGTTCGTTTCCATGTCGTATTATGCGTATTGTGTATGTCCAAACACAGATACTTCAAACGGACCCAATTCTGAACCTAATTCAGATGTTTGACAGTTTCACTGGTGAAGTGATTTATCGTGTCTGGTGTCTGGCATTGATGATGTGTGGTTGCACTGCCCTTGTTCTTGCTATTGTCTCTTATTGTTTTCATTAGTAAAGCAACCACTTTATGACTTATTAAAGTCCGACACCTTGATCTTGACAGAAAAGTGGAGAGCAAAGAGGGAGAAAATCAGAGGATATGTGGGGGACAAAGGAGTGACCACAGTGGGGGGAAGACATAACAGCAAGGTGAAAGAATGTGAGAAAGACAGAATGTAAGAACAAATGAACGAAGCAAATGATAGGAGGAGAAAAGAAAACAAAGGAATGAAAGAGGGAGAGAGATGTGGGCCATTCATAAGCAGACTCCTCCAAGAGATCTCGGGCCAGCACACCTGCTACTATTCACTTCAGAGGAAATAGACACTCTGTGGAAGAGAGGCTTTTGGCCTCAGGACAAAACCGCTGCAGCGCCAAATTAGAAACAGGAAGGACTGTGGGTAAGGCTCAGATTAAAAACGCACTCCCCACATGGACTCAATATACTGCAGCCCTGATCCCGCTCTGGAAACCCAAAACCCAACAGCACTATTTTATGTCCCAGTCAACAGAACGCCTGCTGTTTGTACAGTGACAGCACAGAGATTCAGTCCAATGTCAACCCCTGAATGTTGGTAAACTCTGGCCCTCTAAATGCTGCTCATTCTAATAAAGGGGTTTTCTAAGAATACTTCTTGAGCTTTATCAGGTTTTTACCCCTCCAACTTGTTGGCGTTTTGGTTGAGTTTATCATGGTTGCATTTTCATAAATATGCAACTGCAAAAATTAAAAGGCAGTACGATCGTCTTGCAGTTGATACTCATGAAATGTTGCTAAATAGGTTTAATGCGATGGGACGCTATAGGAGCCCAGTTGTGAGAAGCTACTTGTTGGAGAAGTTAGAGAGAAAAATGGGCCCAAAGTTTTCCTATTCTTTCACTGGGTTGCTTCTGGACTATGCCATCTCTTAGCCACTCTGCCCGATGGATGTGACACACAGCAACACACACGCACTGAGGTAGAACACAATGCTAACTTTCCCACAGAAGACCATTAGCGCTGCTAACGCTGTCAACAGGAGGCTAGCAAGAATTAATGATCCTGAACACAGAGAGAAGAGGAAAGAAACAGTGAAGCTTGCAAGAGGTCTGTGAACATACCAGAAAAGGAAATGAATATTGATATATACTCACTGCCTTCCCTTTGTGACCTTTGACCTGTAACGGGTTTCTCCTCTGCTGACGGGAGCTGTAAGGCATTTCCTGCCAGCTCATGAACATACTCACCCAATTTAATGGAAAAAAGAGAATGTGCAAAAAAAAAGAAGTCTGTTCAGAAGAAAAACAACATTACCTCTTACAGTTCAGGATGAGGGAAAAAAGTATGCACTCATTCTCATACGATATTTCCATTTGCTCATGAGCCCGTCCAAGTGGTGCGTTCCCCTCAATCTATCATTTTCACTGCAGTTACCGATGGTTGAAAAGCCCACTGTGATTATTCTTACAGATATTTGAGGACATCTAGAGGTCATTTCTTTATCGAGGAGCAGAGTGTCCATCTTGCAAAGGTCAAGCTTTCAGCAGGTTAAGGTCAATGATGATTCATGGAGGGATTCCACCAACATGTAATTGATTGCACAGACACAAGGAGGCACTGAATGGTGATGCTGGTGTCTTCGAGAGGGAGGAAGAGGGAGAAAAAATTCACAGTAATCCTGCTTTGGGATCGCTTCCATGTTCCAACTATTTTTCTCCTCTTCCACCGTCTGTTTGATGTGCCTTTATCCTTTCGTCAGCCTTTGCCTCATGGAAGAGGTCATCAATAAGCCATGAAGGGCCACATTCACCCCAAGTCTACTGACTGATGTCTTAGCCAGACGAAGTGATGGACACACACAGACACACACAATGCCAGACGGGGAGTGTGCTTAGTTGCACGACTCCAAGAGGAAAACCTGCCATGACATCACCCAGGGGAGCGCAGGTGCAGGGCCGGGACAGGAAGTGAGTCACAGGAAGCTGGGTGAGGCAGACTTTGCCATGCCACTGACAGGCTGTGGGAGAGTGGGATGAAGGAGTGTGACTTACACCTCGTAGCTGAATTGGCCAAGGGCCTCAGTTTAGGAACCTGCTCTTTACATAAACGCACTGCTGTCATCTCCCTCCACAGTCAGGATGAAGAAGGTTGCCCTTGAGAAGTGACTGCTTCTGGAGAATTGTTTTTCTCGAGTTCCACTGTGCAGACTTTAATTTACTGAACACTTTACTTTTTTTTTGCTTTCCAGTTCCCTTCACGAATTGCATCAATTTTTTTCTTTCCTTTTGCATGGGGTTAGCATGCACATTTGCCAAATGTGAGACAGTATCCCAACAGGTACCAATTACATCCAATTCGACTTTTTTTCTCCTTGTTTTTCTTTTAAAAAAGTTTTTAAAAAAATTACACAACAAAAGGGTCTATTTTTTTCTATGTGCTGGCTCGACAAAGCTCATATGAAGCATTTAATTTCTCTAGCGTCATGTGAGGCAAATTTCTATTGTTATGAAAGACATACACTTGAAATTGGAATCCTGCTAGTAAATCTGGAGAGATGGATGGATGGATGGATGGATGGATGCATGGATGGATCAGACAGTGCCTGCGCCCTTGACTGCGTCGTCCCAGTGGTTTACTCAAAGCTTATTACGCTAATGAGAAAAGTGTGGGGAGCGGATTTGTCCCATACCTCCTAGAGAAATGGAACCTGTTTCCCCTTGTGCCCTGCATCTGGAAGAAGCCTCCTGGTAATCTGCTCTAAGTACAAAAGGTTCAGGGCCAGCTTGTTCTCATAGACCACCAAGAGAGGCCTCGAATTCCAAAACAGGTCTCCTTTCATAGCCAGGGATCAACTGCTGCTTAGTGGACTGAGTTTCCAGGCCTGGAACTTCTCAAGGTGCTGTACTGGCACTGTACTGCTCCATGACAATGACATCTGAGTTGGTATTTCCCAATACTTTGATGGAGGAGACTTATGAACGTCCACATACAGAAGTCACTCAGACGATGCAAATCTCTTTTAGGGGTTTTAAAGAAATGAACTATGTTACTTATCCTCTGCCTCTCCTCTCCTCCATATCGTGGCTGTCTCTGTAGCTACAAGCTGATTGGGGGGGACATGGTGGCAGTGGTGGTGGTAGTGGATGGGACTAATTGTGGAATTTGACAGTGTGGGAGACAGGTTGTTGCCATCTGCTGGCTAAACCCAGATGAAAGTGGTGACTATTCTACACTGTTCATATGAGGATACCTATGAGTAAAATATGTTGTCTGTCAGACCATTTTACCATCCATATAGAAACTGCTTGGAAGATGATTTTAAGGTCAATGTTTATGTATTGCAAATAAATTGAACCGTGACAGAAGTGGCATAGTGTATTTAGTTTCATAAACCAGACATGTGAGTAACATAGTTTAGATATGTCACGAACTTTGTTCGGTCATCGACCCAAAGAGATGAGATCTGGCTCGCTTTTATTGCTATCAGTGGACAGGATCATCTACCATTTGATGTTTATGTGTGGTAATAATGAGATTTAATGTGTCTGAGACTGATATTTATTTAATAGGCATGCTAGGGGATGTCATGTAGCTCCTTTTGATTGATCTCCTCACTTCCTGCTACAAAGATGGAGGATGCTCCTGTAACCACACTCCCCCTTTCAAGCTCTGGGTGTAGGAGACGCCCTTAGGCAGGGTCCAAGGATTAGCTGAGTTCACCCTCCCCCCCCAAATCTAACTGTAACCATCAGAGGAATAAACACAACACTGACCTCAGATCAGTGTCTAGAGGCGAATCCATCCACCAGCCCGTTTTAGAAACCCATATGTGGTCCATATGGTACCCCTTCCTGTATCCTCTGTGGAAAAGAGCTCCTCCACAAACTGCAAAGTACACTATCCTAAAACCTATTACTTGTTTACGCAAGGAATTGAAATGTTGTAATGTAAAGTCTGGATTTTTCACCTAAAGACAAAAAGAATTGCTGTGATGTGATTGGTTCTTGTTCTTATAAAGATATATTAGAAACTATTTATGAGTGGGGTCTGTGAATTATCCATCATGGTGGCGGAATGTCTAACCAATTTGAAAGAGAGGTCCGTTGTACGTGACATAATTAGTCCCCACGTTGTGGGGGTGGACACAGACTTGGATGGAGTTAAGGGAATTAAGGCTTTTCCTGACGCCCCACGGTGGTTTCAAACCAGCAGTCTCTGCCTCATCAGTTCCCAAAGGAAATGCTGTACCACTGACCTACCACAGCCCCGCTAACCGAATTGGATAGCACTTATTTGTCAATTTTCCATTCTCTCTCTCTGTCTCTCTCTCCCTCTCTCTCTCTCTCTCTCTCTCTCTCTATCTCTCTCTCTCTCAATCTTTCTCTCTCTCTCTCTCTCTGTCTCTCTCTCTCTGTCTCTCTCTATCTATCTCTCTCTCTCTCTCTCTCTCTCTCTCTCTCTGTCTCTCTCTCTCTCTAACTCACTCTCTCTCTCTCTCTCTCTGTGTCTCTCTCTCTCTGTCTCTGTCTCTCTCTCTCTCTGT
>OMLC01004322.1:5792-18029 GCA_900302585.1 Regalecus glesne | reverse complement strand
GGCTCGGGGGAGGGGAGGGGGTCATTTTCTCTTACCTTCGGCATTTCTCGTCGATAGGGTCCCAACTTGGGGACTGTTTTCAGTGGAAGAAACGCCTCCTGCTCGACATCTTCCGAAGCTTCCCAATGGAGAAAAAAAAACAGTAGAGGGAAAATTCTGTGCTTTCAAACCGCACGGCAGGAAAGCATCTGTAGAAATCCAGAGTTCATGATGGAGGAAATCTCCAAACTATTTCCTGGTGACGTCCTATCGTTACCGAGCGACCGGTATGGAAACTTAAGTTGTCTGTGCGGATCACCAAACGTAAAATAACGTAGTGGCCGGGGCTTGCCGACGGCACAAGCCCCCCCCTTCCCCTTAGAAAAACATGCTGTGAAAATGGAAGTAGGGGAGAGAGGAGGGAGAGAGGAGGGAGAGATGAGGGGAGAGGAGGGAGGGAGAGAGGAGGGGGAGAGAGGGAGGGCTCCTCTGTGCATGATGCAGAGTCAGACTTAACTCCTTCATGACTGACGTAGAAGGCCAATTACGGCAGGTGACGTCAAATCACTACGAGGTCCGACGTGCCCCGCTGAGAGGAGACCTGTTAAAACCAAGGTCAGACAAGTCAAACGAAGGTGTTTTCGTTGAAAGCATGTGCAAAATAAGTCCACAGTCAATACTGCTGTTTGTAAGCCTGGAAAGTACATACTGGCAACACAATGATAATGATAATAATAATAATAATAATAATAATATGTAATGGTGAACTACCCAGTGTTTCCCCATATTTCACCCTATGAGCAGAGGGATAGGCTACAACATGACTCTGTGACCTGATTTCAGATAAGTTGTTGACAATAGATGGATGGATGGATAATAATAATAATAATAATAATAATAACAATCTCCTTTACAAGAACTATGCATGTTAATGAACATGTGGAAGGTAGATACACCAGATATAGTTACCACATTAATATTCATCTGTTATCCCAAGCAACTAGCTGTTCAGTGTCTTACCCAATGACACCTCAGCACAATTTCTGAAGGAAGCATTAGTAGTAATGTATATACGTATATGTGTGTGTATATATATATATATATACATTATAATGTAATGTAAGTACAGTGTATTCAAAGCTGTTCTAGATCAAAGGTCATTTTGTGCAAGGGAAGGAAAGAAAAGCCACTCTCTGCATTTAACCCATCCTATTGTATAGTAGGTGGAGTAGCAGGTAGCTGTAGCACCCGGATAGCAGTAAGGGGTTCAGTGTCTTGCTCAAGGACACTTCAATATGCTTTCTGAAGGAGCTGAAGATTGATCCAGTGACCTTCCAATTACTAGATGACCTGCTCTACCGCCTCCCTAGGTACCTTGTATTCCGAATAACCCCCCCTCCTCCTCCTTTTTTCCCCTTGTTGTATGCCAACTGCATTTCTGTACCACATAAACATGTGGTTTATTTTCTATTAGCAGATCAGGCAACAGTGTAGATTTCATTATAATCACCCCTGGTGAACATACTGAGTCTGAACTAGGCCGACTTGCTTCTTGTGTTCACACTGTCCATGACGTTTCACATTAAGAACTTTTTGTTGAACAGGCTTTGGGCTGTCTATAATGACCCTTATGCTGTGTTGTTAGTGCAAATAAGAAGGAGGCCATACAGTGATGCAGCTGATGGTAGAGAGAATATTATCCCTGAGGAGGTTCAATTTCCTTTCCAGCAGCCTCATCACGATCTCTTACTCTTTACTTATTCATCAGCACTAATGGAATGCTGTATAATGTAAATCATCCAGCACTCTCAAAAGTCCCTGATCTTTATAGACAGTAAGAGATTCCAATCAGTCTTTATTAACACAGAAGACAGCCCCGATCCTACAAGAAGTACAGAATATGAAACTCAAAGTGTGGAATCTACCCATAGGTGTGAATGAGTATTGTATGTGAGCAATATGGAAATGCACTGAGTCATAGTAACATGTATGCAGTTTCCTGACTCAAAGACAACCAAACCTTACAAAACACACCGGGTCTGGTGAGTAGGACAAGCAGGATATTCAGGAAATACCAGCTCCACCTCAGAGCAACAAAAGGATGACTCTCAGAGTAAACAATACAGAAAACAGTAAAGAAACCATATCATTTAATCAAGTGAATCCCCAAAAAGTAACAAAATAAGTCTTCCCAAAGAAAAGTCAAAATAATCCATTTGTAATTCCCTTTTTCTTTCAGATCACTGGGCTTAAGCTTTTTTTTTTATCCCAACCATTTATCCCATAAGTTAGCTCCAAGCATCCTCCCCTGTCTCCCCACCCTATGTCTTTATTTCTTCTGAAAACAGACTCCTGAACGCCCTTTGTTTCCCAACAAAGCCCGGGTGATGTCATTGCAGGGGTATATACACTGGCAAGGTCTGGGAAAACAGAGGGGGTGGGGAGGACTGATAGATAATACTGAACCACTGCCTGCACAGCAGTGACGTCATCCACGGGAGGAAATCATATTCCAATCAGAGAGAGTTTTGATTTTTTAAATAACTTTTTTATTAATTGAAAACCCAACAAGTTACTTACGAAAAAACGGAATCATCCACATGACAAATAAATAAATTCTCCAATACAAATCAATAAGTTCCATAGAAATTCCACAGAAAACGAGAGAAAACAGAAATGAGAGAGACAGACAGAGAGGGGGGAGAGAGAGAGAAGAGAGAGGGGGGGTCGTTAAGGTCTCCGAAGACCTACCTTCTCAGTCTGGAGTCTCGGTTTTTGCGGCCCTCTAGTGGTAGTGTTTGATACTTAAAGTGGTATAATCTTGCGTTTTGCTCCAGTTTAACGTTGTAGTCACATATGTTCACATTGTTATCGTGAAACCCTCCCAATCATTAGACAGCTATTCATCCATGGAGATATTCAAGGGAAAAAAAGAAAAAGGAGAACGAATAAACTTTGGAAAGAAATTGTGTTTTACAGCAGTGCTGTCCAGTCATGTGCCGTCAAGGCCCAGGCATGTTCAGGTTTCAGATTATCTCCAAATGATCTGATATTGCAAACCAGATTACATCCTCTCAGACTGAGGTCCCTGCGGTTTGTGAAATCAGTCGGTTTAGTGGCTGTCTGCAATAACAACCCAGATACTTGTCCATGATTAGTAGTACAAAGAACACGTACACCACCTAGTGGTTTTATGCAGAACCAAGTGGTGCACAACAACAACTAATCACAAAAAAGAGGTGAATCAGTTCAACTGGATCAGAAGTTTATTTGGAAACGTTTCGTCACTCACCAGGTGACCCACCAGGTGAAGAGGTCACCATGTGGTCACCTGGTGATTTCCATACCTGGATTATCGAGCGTGCATCAAGACAACAACTAATGTTTGTTTAAAGCATCCTCAAGATTTAGTTCTTAATAGAGCTTCTTCATATGGAAATATTAAATTTGACATATGCTTATTCTGTACTGCAGGTTTTAATTCAAACGAACCAGATTTAATTATATCCGTGGTTGAAGAAACGATAAGGGACCCGCCCACTGCTGACCTGGGTATAAATCACTCATGTTAAGACGATTAAGTCTCCACCATGACATCTATATACATGTTTTTCTTCAACAGGAACAATTTTCATTGTGGTTTTGGGATGGTGCCAATTGACTTTATGCCACATGTTGTTCCAGGTAGCTGATTCACCAGAGACATGTCATTTCCAGCTACCTCATTAGTAAAGCCTGACTGGCTATATACTCTATGAAAAGTTGAACTGGTTTGCTAATTCATATGATAACCAGTGGAAATTAGCCGGAGGGCTCAGGTGATCATTCTTGTCTGCAGTTACTTGATCTTCACCAGAAGAAAATATTATGGAGAAAGCTACATGCAACACTGAAGATGTTTTTTTTTCTCTCTCTCTTAAAGTGTGAATACTTTGGTGAGGCCCTGTGTCACTGTTTTTCAACCAGCCATGCATCATCCATCATCAACCACTTATCCAAGGTTGGGTTGTAGAGTCATGCTGGAGCCTGTTCCAACCACCCATCCATCCATCCATCCATCCATCCATCCATGCATCCATCCATTCGGTTGATCCCAACTAACATCGTACATGATTACAATGGTAGGCCCAAAGCACGATTCACAGTTGTCGCAAAAAGGCACGAGTGGAAGTTTCTTTGATTGTGCTTTATGGCACAAAATCAATTCTTTGTGGTCATGATATAGTGTATGGCGTGTATCTCATTTAAGAGTCTGGTTAAAAGGAGTTTTATTCTTTGAATGGATTTTACTCAGGGTGGATCTAACCTCTGACCTTGTTGCCACCACACCATTTAAAAAAAAGAATTAGAGGCTGATTTAGTGCAAGTGGTCAAATTCCAGGACTTCATGACATCCATACACACTTCTGGATTCACACTATCCAAACAATTGTTATACCCAAAACACCGCAGTAGCAACGTGTTATGGTCGAAGGAGGAGTCTCACTTTGGAATACATCAGATGATTCACAAACTAGGTGTCTCATATGGGTGTTACCAGGGAGATGCATTTTAAGTTACTCTCTGATTGGTGGATGAGGCTCATCTCCGTGCCGATTGGACGGCTGCTCAAGTTCATAGCATTGAATGGCCTCGCAGCAAGTGAGCCAGCCTCACTCTAACTAACCTGGTATGAACTGAGCCAAGGTGAGGGACAATGGGAGCTGTCGATCAACAGATCAATTAAGTAATGAACCCAATATCTTTGTACTGTTTCTTAGGAATAAATCCACTGTAGGTTACAGAGTAAGTTTACACTAGTTTGAGCTATGTAAAAAGCTAGCTAGCTTAATTAGCCATCTAACCTGGAGTGCATGACAGAGAAGAAGGAAAGCAACGCTTAACAAAGGCATTTGAGGTTGGTGTGTTTAAATTGTAACAGCTTGTTCTATGGCTACTTCATTCTAATGCATCCAGAACGAGTCTTCTCAACCCGTGGCCTTAACAACCGAGTGTAGAATCAGACTCGGACTAGATGAGACGCGTTTGTCCATTAAGTGTGTTAAGGGTAATCAGATTGAACCGTGCTGCTACCATGCTCCTGTCGTCTTCTTCTTTCAGCGTGTTCCATTTCTCAGGGGTCACCACATCAGGTTTTACAGTTTATACTGGTACCCTGTGAGAGCACAGCACCAACGGTGGTCATTGTCAACCAAGGCCTCGACTGATCCCACATGGTGCCTCATACCTCCACCGATATAGTCGAGGTATGGTCTTGTCAATCCACATGATGAGCTGGCAAAATTTGATGTCGGACGTCCTTTCTGACACAACCACTAACCTTACGGATGGGAACACGGCCAAAGCCCCCGATGCCCTCCCAGTATTCATGGACTTGCACCCATGCTGAACTGTCGCACCGAACCTTGCGGTGCTCTTAATATTATTTCTGCACTATTTGGTTAAAAATGCACAAAAATCTTCAGTAAAAACGTGGATTTTAAGTAAAACAAGAGGCTTTGTTAGAGCTTCTCAATGAAATTCAAAGGGGGGGGGACAAAACCTTGAAACCCTCTTTCACCCTCAGCAGCAGCACATCTCCATCAGACGTGGAGAGGAGGGTCCCAGGCTGTGCAATTCTCCTGATCAAAGCGTTCCTGGGCACCACACAAAGATGGTGTTGTCAGAGACTCCGGTCTCCATGGTAATGAGCTCTCCCTTCTAAATCTGGACACATCCAGGCCAAGGTGCAGGTTTTAGGCCTTTTTGCTTTCTGTTTCCAGGATGCATTATGTGGGCCTTTCATGCAGAGTACCTCTGGAGGAAGAAAATAGCTCAGTGGAGAGCGGGCAACTGCAGCATAATGCCTTCCTTCCCTCTGGCTGCAAATCATGGGAATTATCTCCGCTATGACTCCATCATGCACCTGCTCACCCTGCATGGTCAGGTCATCATTTCATGATCATCATGTTCTCATTTTCTCCCTCATTTGATGGCTGATAGGACCTGTTGAACAGGTCATGTTTCAGGACAGGGTGAGACGATCCCTCACCGTGCACACCGAATACAACACGTGTGGTGAATCACGCCGATGCTATCACAGAAACCTCGAGACAAACCCAATCCACTCGTGATTCATATCAGCGTAAATTCACAGTCGTGCTGTTCTCTTACATAAACAGCTGAAGTCATGGCCCTGAGTGCTGGTATCTCCAGAGGATTTACCGAGATCGTCTCAACCTCCTCAAGCGAGGCTTCATGCAGTGATGCGGTCGTACGTGTGCGGCTGTGATGGCTATACATTCAGAATACCATCTCTGCCGTCGGGGTCTGAGAGCACTCATCATCAGCACCATTTAGGATCCATAGCCGTCGGAGCGATCTCCGCACTTAATGAGAGGAGCGTTCAGTGGTCGTGGTCACCGATCGGTGGGCTTTGTCACTCAATAGCAACAAAGCGCAGTCAGGAAAGCTGCTTAATGTTTTCACTGATGGATAATGTTCCCTCTGAGCTCTGACACGTGCTGTAGCTGAAGAAGAAGCTTCGTTTAGTTTCCATCGTTCATACATCTAAACTAAATGTGTTCTCTGGATTTAATCCCTCCTGTTGTATAGGGGTTCGGTGATCTGCTCAAGGACGCTTCGACGGGCTTTCTGCAGGGCCCAAGGATACACCAATCGTCTGATGACCGTCCTACGTCCTGAGCTATGCCGGCCCTTAACCTGTCATCACGTTCATTTAAACCCATAGCACCACAAGAGGGCTACTGTCTAGTGGCACTACAGGAGAACACAGCAACCATTATCTTGATAGATGCTCATATATTTCACAATGCGTTTCCATGGCAACAGGAATGTGCCCATTTATAGGAACCCCCCTCCCTCCCCAGCCCATCAATCCATCACGACGGGAAGGATACACAGTCACCCAAACATCACATATCCAACAAGGCAACAGTAAAGTAGCCACACAACCAGTGATGCGGCGACCCCTTTCACTGAGGTAACGGCAGTGGAATCTGTGAAAGCATGGGGGGGAAACTGATCAGAACATACGTGGGTGGATGTAGTGCTACGAGAGCCAAGGGTTCAGGTGGAGGAGATGCATGCATGTCAACTACATTTCAGGGATTCAGGTGCAATGATGAGAAATGTGCAGCGGTTAAAAGCTCGGGGGGATGATTCCAGCTCTGTGGGTGCACAGTGTCTGGATGCATCGTTTCCAACAGGTCTTATCTGAATTACTGTGCTTCATTGTCTGTATAGAGTCAATCCTTGTGTTTATTTCTGGAGATTGTCGTGTCGTAATTCTGTGTGAAGTACCCGTGAGAGCCATGAAACTGCAGTCAAATCCGATGTACGTGAAAACCTACATGGCCAATAAACTGATTCTGATGCGTCTTAGATCTGTGACGGGAGGACAAGCTGACCTACAGACCCGGAAAACAGATCATTAGATTAAATCTGAAAAGTTACTCGATTGAAATTAATCTAACTGCACCCGACCTAAAAAGAAAAAAAATGGCCATCCAATATGCAACATTCATTTTTGCATGATTTTGATCTTTTGGGTTGTTTTATTTTGCTCATAGGTTTAAACTCATCAGCTGGCATAAAACCCACCATAAAGACTATATTATGTAGGCCTGTGTTGAGTGGGCAGGGGGGGGTGTTCACACTATGCCCTACAAGGCGTGTTGTGATCTGCGGATTCCACTTGGTGACGTAGGAGTTGCGCTTGACGCGGGAGTATAAATCTCAGCACGCAGCGCCGTTTCGGTGCGCTGCCATAGACTAGCGATCCTGTACGACCCCCATCCAGCCCCCCGTCAGTGTATGGACATGCTCTAAAGAACATGGAGATGAGCACAACCGAGAAGTTTTATCTTTCCGTTGATGGCATCCCCGAAGCGTTCAAACCGTGTGCCGATCATCACCAATTAGGTCTACGAATGGCCAGCGGGAAAAGAATCCCGTTTCCTAAACTCACCGGTTTACACCGCAAGTCATCTCCCAGTCCCAACCGGCGACTCCATTGTAAAACCCACAGCCAGCACCCGTCCAACACCGCCGTCAAAGCCTCGACTATGTCCAAGGCGGGTATGGGCATCATCAAGACCGTCAGAGCTCGGTGGAGACAGCAGGATAAGAGAGGGGTCTCCCGGTCCTCCAGCACCGGGGATCGGCGGTCACCATCTAACCGGGTCCGCCAGAGCCACGTCGACCCACCAACGACTCTCTCTCTTCCCGATGAGACCCAGCAAAGTCCTCCGGGACCGACACCGGCTCTGACCAAGCCGAGGAACTGTCGGAGGATAGTCGTGCTCGGCGCACCGAGAGTTGGCAAGACTAACATTCTCCAGCAGTTCCTGGGTGGCGAATTTGAAGAACACTACAAGCCCACATCTGAGGACTTCCGCAGGAAACGTTACCACATACGAGGCGAAACTTACCAGGTGGACATCGTGGACGCAGCCCGGGAGAGGGGCTTTCCCGCCAAACGGAGGCTAACCATACTGACAGGTGAGAGGGGGGTGACCCTCCTACGTAACGAGCGGCTGTCAACAGTGATTTGTAAACAACTGTAGAATATAAATCTCATGTTTATTTTTTAATAATAGTATTATATATAAAAAACACGTATAGTCACCAATGAAAGCAAGAAACTAACGGAGCGTTGTGCCTTGTTTCTCCTCCTAACCAGGTGACATCTTTCTGCTGGTGTTCAGCCTGGACGACAGAGGGACGCTGAGGGAAGTCTGCGAGTTGCGTGACGAGATCAGGGCGGCGAAGGCGAAGCTGATGAAGCTCAAGGACGCCAGCAAAGTGCCGATGGTGATATGCGGGAACAAGGTGGACCTGTGTGCGCAACGGGTCATCGGTCGGTCGGAGACGGAGGGGATCCTCGGCGAGGGGACTGTCTTCTTCGAGACCTCGGCAAAAGAAGGAACCGGGCTGGAGGATGCGTTCGGGGCCCTGGCCACACTTGGCGGACTGCCGATTGAGACGAGCCCGTCCGAGCATCGGACCTTATCTGTCGTCGCCTATCAGTCGCTGTGCGCCGGCAGCAGCCCCAACATGCCCCACGCCGCTGTTTTCCCGCTGGCGCGCCGGCCAAGTTTCAGCAGTGACCTGCGACAGGTGCTCGGTCCAAGAACCAAACCAAACAAACCGGAGAGGTGTCACGTTCAATGAATTGTGGGGCTTCTCGATTAAAAAAACCATTGTAGTAGTATGCTACAATATTTATGTAAGGAGTTATACTCTAGCATCTGGCTGGACCGATGCACTTCTAGCATTGCTCTTGTTTTTTTGTATTGGAGTGCTGTATGACTATACTTCTGTAACTTCCGAAATAAAAAAGAGATGCTGTTTATTATCTGTACCGTGTTCATTCATGTCAAATTGTTGTGGCGATCCTCTGAAAACACTAGTTATTGATTCCCCTTGACAAATGATGACCCCCGGTTGTCTCTCCAGAAGTGCAGATGACCACAACCTGTGAACAAAGGCTTTGTCTCACTGTCATCACGCTGCTGTGAATAGGCTGCTCAATTAGATGCCCTCATTATATCAAGAGGAAAGGGAATTTGAATAATTTCAAGGGAGAAAGGGAAACAAAAGCCAAATTCATAATGGTTAACCGAATGGAATAAGCAAAAAGCACTAGAGAGAATCCACTGCTTAGCATCCACTTCAGACACATTATGTCAGTGTGGTCAATCAGATTTGGAGAATTGCTGGCAGACATATAGTAACCTGTGAATTTGAGAATCGGGGAAAAAGACAAGCCAAATGAGGGCAATAGTCCATTACTAATAATACAATGCTTCTGATCATACACCCACTCCCTCCTAACAAGAGTTGCTCTAATTCTTCAGAGGGAATTCACATACATCAGTAATGTGACTTACCAACTGATTAGAAGTCACTAATGGGAACATTTCTAATTTGGAAGCCATTTACCAAAGCAGATTCAAATCAGTCATGGCAGCATCATGCTGGCAAGCACAGTGGTCTGTGCTTCAAGAGTCTTTATAGAAGAAGCTGTGGTTTTTCTCACCATACTTTACAAGCATCGCTGTGATTCCAAACACGACTCACTAATTACACCCAAGTGGATGTGTCAGTTTCTTCCTACCCTCACACAACAACACAACAATAATAATAATAATCTCCTTTATGAGGACAGTGCATATTAATGAGCATTTAGTGTCAATACACCAGATTTAGCCCCCAGGCTAATTTTCATCCATTGTCCCAAGCAGTTAGATGTTCAGTGTCTTGCTCAAGTACACTTCAACGTGCTTTCTGAGCGAAACGGGGATCTAACCACCGATCTTCCTGTTACTAGACAATTGTCCTACCTCCTCAGCTATGCTCCCATGTGGTATTTACAGGTAAATAATTTCAACCTGATTATTACCCTCATCTGGGTGTCCATGTCCGGAAGACACGTTTTTCATCATATCGTTCTCCATACAAATGGCAGATTCAATTACTAAGCTTCAGTGATGCTCAAATACACACCATTGTGTGAGATTGTGCATGCACTATAAATAGTGCCCCTATTAGAGCTGCATCAGAGAGAAAAACTCCATTCTGTATGTGATATCTCATTTCATTCTGGCACGTGCAGGAGCCACATGTGACAGAAATGACTAGTGCCCAAGGTCGATTGTGATGTCAATGCTTTTGTAAAGGTGCAGAAGATATTGTCGGCGTGCGTAGATGATGCACGAGATAAGAAGTGAGGGTGGATTCATCCTGTTCACGATTCTAATTTTAGCATCCTCTGAAGCAGCTATGCTCACAGGAGACAAAATCCTGACTGGGGAGGAATACAGAGATGTGCAGAGATGAATGAATAACAATGCATTTTGATTCAAGGATTTTAACAGGTTTGGAGTGCAGAGGTAGACAGTCTAAAGATCTGGGACAACAAAAGAGCAGCAATTACCCTTGAATGAAGAACCCTCAAATTACCTCATGAATCTGTATTGAACTTATTCTTGTGCCTGCTAAATAAGCATGACAGCCTGGTAGCTTTTTGAAGCACGTGTGTCTATATGACACAGCATTCATCACTTTTTTTTTTTACAGCTCACACCACTTGTGGTGTGAATACACATCGCGTGGCTTGTTTTCCCACATCAAACCCACAAAGCAATCTGCTGAGTCTTCCTCGTGTCACAGACTTGGTCGACTTACTGTTGGAGACTCTGTTTCCCATCATAAATTGTGACTTGAGAAATGGTCCAGTAAGGTTTTTTTTCATTTTCACCAGTACTGAGAGCAAACCCCCTGGGCCGGATATGAGATCTATATCAGCCACAACTTAAGGAATGGTTAACCCTGTGCTATACCAAGCAGTCAGCAATGAGGAAGAGCACAGACGCATCAAGGGGAATGATGGATGCAATGTAGCTGCATCCGCAGCAACATTGCATCTACATTGTAGTGATCAGCCTTCATAGGAGCTTGCATATTGTGACATGCAACCTAAACTAGAAAAGCCTGATCAGCTAATCGAGTCTGTCTATACCATGTTGAACTGTAAGGCTTGTCAAACCTTACTTAATGGCAAAGATAGATGCTTTCATATAGATTAGGATGTTGAATGCAGAGGAGACCTTTTACATCCAGTACGGATCTTTTATCTTCTTGTCAGTCAAGTCAGTCAGATGCAACAAAACCCCAAAAGGGAGCTCTTTCTGTTGGCAGCTGCTCCATGTCCGTTCTGTCTTCAAGGCGGGAAGATTTGATAGGTCTGTCCATCAATCACCTGATCTCTCTGCAGTGTCTGGATAATGTGGTTTTCCAGTGCTAGTAATAGAGTTGGCAGCATGCTGTCCAGAAGGGCCAGTCCTTCCCAGGAGCAGCGTAGGCCCCTGCAGTACATATGAGTAAACACTGCATAAGAGATCGGATGAAAAGCAGCTCTCTTCTCTCTTTCAGCTGAAAAGTCTAAAATATTGCCAGCACCCCCTGATGTTCGTCATTTATTTACCTGTCATCAAGAATGAGCTGTCCACACGACAGCCACTCTCGGACATCCATGGAGCAACCAAAGACTCTCCGAAGATCCGCTTCAGGGCTGAACCCTTTCCAATGCTGTAGAAACACCAATCAAATTAAGAACATGTTTTAAAAAGACACTGTGTTGATTTATCAAGAAGATTTCTGCTATTACTGCTCAACTCATATGCCACAGGCTGGCTATTTCAGAAGCTTTAATCACATAATGTGTATCGACACCCATGATACCTTCGATGGGGG
>OMLC01004311.1:7880-23016 GCA_900302585.1 Regalecus glesne | reverse complement strand
GTTTGTAAATGTGTTGGCAGATGAGGTTATCCTCATGTGAGAAATCCGTTTTGATAGATCACTAGCAAAGTCGGTTATGGATAATACATGTCGAAGTTATTTCAAAGTGGAAAACCATCTTTAAAGAAAAATATGATTACTTTTTCTGTAATGGTTTGAAGGGGTGGCAGAAAAGGACACTTACTAGTCATTAAAGTTTGTGTGTGTGTGTGTGTGTGTGTGTGTGTGTGTGTGTGTGTGTGTATAAAAGGTATGGGGTGGTATTACGGAAGCTGGACCTGTTGAAGGAAGCTGTTGATGTGTTTGTGGAAGCAACACACGCCCTACCTCTTCACTGGGGAGCATGGCTGGAGCTCTGTAACCTTGTTACCAATATCGAAATGGTATATATGCATACATCACTTTACTCAATACCGCATTTCCTTATGTATCCCCAAGCAGTTATGCTACATAAATAGCACTATTCCAAATTGGAAATGATAGATGTTCCAATTGGCATTGATATGAACATAATAGATAATCTTCTAGGAAATTATGAACTTATTACAAATAGCCTTGAATAACTTTTATATACCCAATTGTACCCAACTTTTATATACCCAATACCCAAGTTGTGCTTTCACAAGCCATAGCCTGTGAGGAAAATAAAATCCTCTTCATTTTCATCAAATCCATTTGTAAAAGACATTCACCTTTATCATCCCAGGTCCTTTCTCTGGATTTTGGTTGTTCTCCCCATCTTTTCTGTGGCTACTCCGGTTTCCTTCCACCATCAAAGACGTTCATGTTAGGGTTAATACTCCTGTCTGTGCCCCTGAGAAAGGCAGTAGGACGCTGTACTGGAGTTGGTCCCCAGGCACTGCAGCTGCTCACTGCCCCTATACAATAGGATGGATTAAATATAGAGTATACATTTTGTTGTATGTCTATACAATGATAAATGAATAAAGCTTCTTCCTTTTGTAAAAGAGATAGTCCTATATTAGGGTTTTGGCAGACTTAAATAAATGTCCTTGAGCTCAGTTTGAAAATTAAGCACAAAAGTTTTTCAACAATGGACTATTCAGTGAGGGTTTTGTCTGTATAAGTCTAAAAGATGCCCAACTCAGTTTTAATGAGGTATCGGTTAAAAAAGTGAGCATATCCGGAAACTTCTCAGAATAAACACCCAGAATTATTCATTTTTGTCACGAGAATGCTGTCACATATTCAGACAATCACAAAGAAATCCAGAATAGAGGCACTATCATTGATAAGTAGAAATGACTGAATTGAGCTCCCCACTCTACCCCAACTAGTCTCTTTGTTTTTCTCTCAAGCTGAAGTCCTTGTCTCTGCCTGACTGCTGGATCAAAGACTTCTTCATGGCCCACATGTACACAGAGCTGCAGATGATTAAAGAAGCGTTACAGAAATACCAGAGTCTCATCAAGGCTGGGTTCTCCAAGAGCACCTACATTATCTCACAGATTGCTGTGGCCTACCACAATATAAGAGGTTTGCTACAACTTGTTGACCAGACAGGAGATGGTACTGCAGAACTGTACCATTGACAATTGTTTTTTCTACACTAGTCTACCAAGTATTTCTCCCATGATTTCAGATATTGATCAAGCCTTGGCCCTTTTCAATGAATTAAGAGAGCAAGATCCCTATCGAATTGAGAATATGGACACATTCTCCAACTTGCTCTATGTCAAAGTGAGTACATCACTCCAGAATATATGTAATATCAACTGTTTCTGTTGCCCTCAAGGAAAATCTACTTTTCTCTCATTCAACTCCACGGGGCAGTCAGATCATAGGGTTATGGGGGCAGCATAGCTCAGTAGGTAGAACGGTCGTCTGGCAATCGGAAGGTTGCAGGTTCGGTCTTCGGTCCTGCACAAAGCATGTCGAAGTGTCCTTGAGCAAGACACTGAACCCCTAACTACTCGATGAGCACCATATGGTGGCAGCTCACTGGTCTTATACAATAGGATGGAGAATTCCAAAATTCCCCTTGTGGGACTGATAACGGAATCCAAAAGGTGGTTTTTGGTTTAGTATCTTACTGAAAGACACTTCCACAAGTAAAATGCTTGCTGACAGGGATCTTCGAAATGCTAATGTAATGACTTGTAATAATGACTTGTCCTCAGTATATTTAGCCTTGGAAAATGCCATAAATATGTATAGAAGACTTTCAGATCTTTTCAGTTTGGATAAAGTGAAAGAGTCACTGCTCATTGACCATGACCCAGTCACATAAAATGATTTTCTTATGGTTGAGCCAAAAATTATTTTTCCATTGAATCATTTGTGATTTATTCTTGACTGTGGCCTCTATGCTTTCACAGAGTATGAAGCCAGAGTTGAGTTACTTGGCCCACAATCTAGTGGAAATAGACAAATACAGAGTGGAAACATGCTGTGTTATTGGTAAGTTCTGCACCAATGAGATTAACTTTATCCCTTTTACTTCTGAATGTAATTTTAATAACCTGTACTTGGGAATTTTTACATGCCAAATTCCATAACATATAGCAACAGTTCCATGGCAAATCCGATATGTTGCTACTTATGAATGTTACTTTAGCATTTGTTAAATGACAGGTTTAAATGGATGACTCGAGTAATAAAGAAATTTAGATAACCGTGATTCCCCTCCGTAGCTCAGTGGGCAAGTCTAACTTTGGATAACTTGGGAAAAGGGATTAATATTTTTTTTTTAAATCATAAACATTCATGGCTTGAAAATGTAGTTTTAGATCACATGAATTAACCATGTTTCCATTGCCAAAGGATGTGAGGTATTTTCATCAGGCCGCTATTTTAGCAGGTGTCTTCCTTACAGAGACATATTAAATATATAACATATTTAAACCATTCCCTTAGTATAAATTTCGAACCACACAACAAAACTCTTATTTTTGTTACTAAGCTATTATATACTGTTAATTTGACTTTTGATAAGTTTTGCACAAAACAGTGTAAATGACGCTATATCGTTAGCTAATATTTTATTTACAGTTGTAGTTGTAGTACTAGTAGCAGCAACAGTTGCAGTAACAAAACCATTTAAATTCCAAGTTGCCAAAATCGACTGTTTCCTTCAATATACATACAGTATAGCTGCCTGTAATGTAATGTAAAGTGTAGACAGCCTGCATGCTAAGCTTGTTTCCTGTATTGTCCATAGGGAACTACTACAGCTTACGCTCCCAGCATGAAAAAGCAGCATTGTACTTTCAAAGGGCCCTTAAGCTGAACCCTCGCTGTCTGGGTGCCTGGACACTCATGGGCCATGAATACATGGAGATGAAGAACACCTCTGCTGCAATTCAAGCCTACAGGTCAGACTAAAATGATTCCTTACATTGAACAAAGCTATTCAGCTATGTGCAATAGTAGGGTGTGTGTATGCGTATGTAGTTTATCTTTCCAATCCAACAGTGCATCAACTGATTTCACTGATTAATGCAACAACCAGAGAGGACCAATAGGTAAAATCAGTTGGTGCAGTTTTAGATTAGTAAAAAAAAACAAAAACCTGCAGACACACAGACCTCCATGGCACATAATTGAATACCACTGGTATAGAGAATCTCCTAAAACTGTTCCACAGGCAGGGATCTATGTGGGGGCAACCATTAATAGAACATTGATCTGTCTACCATGTTGCGAGTTCATCCAATTTGACCTCCTGTGTTGCATGACATTCTCTCCCCCCCCTCCCCCTCTCTTTTTGTGTTTTTCACTGTCCAAACAAAAAAAAAGGGAAAACAGGAGGAAGAAATTCAATTGAGGGACTGGGCATGTTATTTCCTCATTGTCCATTTACATTGTTTAAATGCAAACCCATTTACTTTTCCTCATACAAGCTGTTGTTACTGTGGCAATCCTTTCATGTATATTTAATGTTTGGGCTTTTCTTTGCCCAACTAGACATGCCATTGAGGTGAACAAGCGAGACTACCGTGCATGGTATGGCCTTGGCCAGACCTATGAAATCCTCAAGATGCCGTTTTATTGTTTGTATTACTATCGGAAGGCTCACCAACTCAGGTATGTAATTTGAAATGCCTCATTTTTCAGGACTATGGCTAAACATTGTCTATGATTGGAGATGGCTTCTCAACAATATTAAAATGTGTAAAAATATATCAAGTGATGTCAATAGTTTATGAAAGTCCTTGATTTTTTTTCTTTAGGCCCAATGACTCACGTATGCTCGTTGCACTGGGTGAGAGCTATGAAAAACTATCACAGCAAGTTGAAGCCAAAAAGGTCAGCCATATTGACTTTCTCCTTTTCCATTTTTTTTTCAAATTTAGGATTTTACATCTTAATTTTATTGATCTATTGTATACCATATACTCTTTTTGCCCAGTGTTATTGGAGGGCGTACTCTGTGGGAGATGTGGAGAAAATGGCCCTACTTAAATTGGCAAAGTAAGTCACTTAAATAGTTGTTCTGCAGCTACAGTTCTGTTTGGCATTAAAAGTAACCTTGCAAACTACTGCTTAATAGGCTCCACGAGCAGCTGAACGAGTCTGATGAGGCTGCCCAGTGTTACATCATATACATCCAAGACATCTATGCATGTGGGGTGAGCAACAAAGTGTCTGTGTGTGTGTGTGTGTGTGTGTATTCCACCATATATGCTCTAAGCCAAATTTAAGCAGTGCTGTTAAAGTGTTCCACACATTCATTGCTAGCATGATCAAGATGATTACATCCTCTAAATCAGTGATCTCAGACAACAATCCTGCACGCCACATTCAGCCCACGAAGAAGTGTTGTGAGCCCTGCACTATGGTTTAGATTTATATATACATCCAAACTATGTAAAAAAAATGCAAACTTTTAAAGTCCCAAGTTTCAAGTGCTCTAGTTAAAGTACTCTCTGAAAATTAGTTGTGGAGCCAGTTGCAGATGATATAACCTAATGTAGGTTTTGCAGCAATTATTCTCTCTCTCTCTCTCTCTCTCTCTCTCACAGACACACACACACACACACACACAGGCCAGGCAATGCAAGTTCACAAACCAGGTTGAGAGACTGTACCAGATTGGTCGAGTCTTCACACAGGATTGGTCAAAGCTGGGTTAACAATGACCGGCATTGCTGCTGTCCCCTCAGGGGGAACCAGTAGAAGCTGTAAAATCCACTGCGGTGACTCCTGAGAAACAGGGAACAAGCTGGAAGAAGCTTGCTAACGCAAATTGCCACTGCATGCAGATGTTTTGTAAAAATGTCACTTTCAAAAGCCCAAAAAAATTTACTAGGACCACCGACAGTCCCAAGAGAAATATAAACAAGACTATCAACAGATAAGAGGTAAATCGGTTCAACTGGATAAGAAGTTTATTAAGAAACATTTGGTCACTCAAACAGTTGACATCTTCAGTCGGATTCCCTTACCTGGATTATTGAGTATGCATCAAGACATACACAAGACTATTTCTTTGTTGGATTTAATGCAACCTCACTGTTTAATTTGCAAGTAAAAAGTTGCCATCCTGAAGGATTAAAATCTGAAGTAACAGTGCAAAGGCAAGGAGAGGGAAAGAATGGCAGCACACTTTCAAAAATATTATGTCCTGATACAACTTTTTTCAAAAACCCTAAAAAAGGCTCTGACGCAGCAGGAGATTGATCACGTTTATGAATTTAAGCCTCATAATACTACTTTCCAGATATTTGTAGACCCCTTCTCCTTTGTTTTTATGAAAAGTGCTCAAAGCACATTGCATATGGAGTTCATAGACTCGCAGTACAACACTGATCAAGGTCAAGTTCAGAGGCACAATGAAAGCAGGAGATTTATGGACAGTTTTTCAGAGAGCTTCTCAAAAAATTACCTGTTGTCCAAACTGTTCAGGCAGGTCTTGTGTTGTTTTTGCAGCACTTATCTGCGTAAGAAACTATTCTCAACTGTGAACTTTGATAAGTCAAAGAAAGCAAAAGGCCCGACTGACCAATGAATATCTCCACACTGGCCTGAGGGTGTCTAATGCCCACTCCCTGAAATAATAATGTGTCTCACCTATGTCAGCAGAAAATGCACCAGGTGTCTAGGAAGAAATAGGCTTAATATGTAGGCCTAAGTCTTAAGTCTTGGAAGCTGTTCTAGTCTGACACTGGGACAAATGTTTGATTGATTCCCAGTTGAATCCATTCTTTTTTTGTCCCCACAGGAGCAGCTAGAGCACGACGAGGTGAGCACAGCCCTACGCTACTTGGGTCAGTACTACTTCAAGAACAAATTCTATGATGAGGCATCTCTCTGTGCTCAGCGCTGCTGTGATTACAATGATGTAAGTATGGCTGCATAACTTTGCCACTCTGATCTAACTGTAGTACTGGTAGATACTACAAGATAAAAGTTTATACTAATCTGCCTACAACTGCCATTTTTGTCCCAAGGCTCGTGAGGAGGGCAAGGCGCTTCTTCGACAGATCTCCCAGGTCAGAGATCAGGCTGAGATTCCATCTACAGAATTCTTTACTCCACTTTCCAATACTACCCCTGTCAGGAGAGTGTCTCCGTTAAACCTTTCATCTTTCACACCCTGATACTTCCCCAATTTACCCAACTGAACTTTTATCTTTTTGACATGGTCAAAAAAAGAAAAGGAAAACATTATAAATTGGTTTAAACAGGTATTCTTACTTGGTCTGTTTTTGACACTTGTAAAAATTGAATGGTGAGATGTAATGTTGAGTGCACGTTAAAATGTGGTAGAATTTAATTTGATTCACTGATAATGTCAACACAGCACCTGTCAGTTTCTTTGCAGGTTGCAAGATTTATCTTAAGTAAATAACAAAATTCAAGTCCTCTCAATAATTTCAGAAAATAGTTGCTCTTACAGTTTCTTGCCTTATATAATTAATGTATACCGTTATCATTTATTTTCAATAATGATAGCTGGAGCTGTTATGCTGTGGTTATTCAAGGGATTTTGGAATGCCTTATTTTTGTTATATCAATGTAAATATGCTTTTAGTTGTATGGTGAAATAACACATTACTTTGTCAAATCCTTCTATGAGGATGGTGGCACCAAATGTTCATCCAGACATTCAGTTCCAAAACCATGTTAATAAAGAAATTTTTTAAGACATCGTCTCAGTTTTTACACTAACATGCATTTCACTAAATGAAAACTGAAATTGGATTTTGCTTGGCCTTTCAAACACATTTCTTCTTGGTAATAGTGGGAAAGGGTTCAACCTTAATGGGCTTTTTCCCCACTTGGAATCTACTTGCTGAAGTCGATATTTACTCATAATACAAATTGTTCTATAAGTGGTTATCAAATAACAACAAAGGCTTGGGTTAACTTCTATTTTCAATTTTTAATTAAAAAAAACGTAGACAGTCTCATAGATAAGTAGCTACTACTACTTTTGGGTGCTCCCATTAGATGTTGCCACACCAGAACATCCACATCCATTTCTTCCGATCTTGGATTCCCTTATCAGTCCCACAAGGGGAAATTTGGAATTCTCTGCATTTTAACCCATCCTATTGTATGTATAGGAGAAGTGAGCTGCCAACATATGGCGCTCAGAGAGCAATTAGAGGTTCAGTTTCTTGCTCAAAGACACCTCGATATGCTTTGTGCAGGACCAGGGATCGAACCTGCAACCTTCTGATTGCTAGACAAAGGCAGAAGCTTCAAAAGTTAATTTTAGGAGTGAAAACATGTCATATTGTCCTTCCTTGACTCTTCTGGTCCAAAGAATATCTTTTTTTTGTGATTAAAAAAATACCAGTTTTTCAAAAAACAATTCTACCAATGTTATCCATAATCAGTATATTGTATATTCAGCTATCGGAGGAAGATGTGGATGTGGTTGGGCATTTTTATACAGTTGGCCATTTTGTGGGCAAAAGTTTGCCCCTGATCCTGAATAAATGGCAGGAGAATTTCTTTTGTCATCTCCATAGAACATCTTTTATTTTACCACCATGTCAAGATTATGACATTCGCAGCAATTAAATTTGGTTTGTTTGTTCATAAACAACTCCGAGGACAAGGAGCCATCATATATCGTCATGTAAAAACTCATTCCACAACACACACTGTGCAAAACATTTTTTTTAAATCCCATTTACATGTATGTAGGTTTACCACTGATCATAGATATAGTCTTTTATGTAAAAAACGGGACATGTATAACAAACACATACTAAACCTCATTTCACCTCCTGACAACCATTTAAGGAAACCGTTGCAGGACTGATAATGAGCAGTTGGGGGCACATGCGTTGCCCGAGGACATCTTGGCAGTAGTTGCTAAGGAATACAAAGCATATCTTATTCATTTCTGACACTCACATTTTCCCAGCCACTCAATAACATCCACTTCAATACTCACATTGCTAAATGACAGGCTACTAATGGCCCTATGTAAAGCAAAGCTGTGGGTATCAGGTTATATAGAAATAAAGCTTGCAAGAAAAGAAGTGAAGGCATCCACACTTCATGTAACTTGATTTACAATGTTTTGAGTAATGTTGAAAAGGATCACTCACATTCTCAACTTTCCAAGACATCAGCACTTACCCCGCTGATTGCGAGGGGTAGTAGCAGGGCCAGGAGGTGGGGATTGTTGACGGGAGCGTAAGATGTGTGAGTAAGGGCTAGGGTTTGCCATCCCACCAGCACCAGTGTTACATTTGCGTGTAGTGCGCAACGGAAAAGGAGAGGTGAAAAAGGGACGTTTCTCCGGGGGCCAGTTTTCATCATTAGGTGCTGTTACCCCACAAACCCTCTTCTTGCAAGATCCTGGCGTGGTGGAACCTGAAGGTGGCATTTGGGTCTGGCCTCTTTGGATCTGGGCCAGGCTCTCTGCCTTTCGTCTGAGGTCGGCCTTGACCAGGAGCAGGTCATTCTGAAGCTCCACCAAGATTTGGTCCTAAGAACAAGCCAGCCATTCGGGTTAGAAGGGATCACAACAGAAGGAAGTGATGGTGAAGGACAGACTGGGTGGCTGACAGTGTGGAGAAAAAAAATGTAAAAAGGAATTCTTGACATGCTTCTACAATCTTCTCACTTGAAACCCTGGATTTGGCTTTGAAAAAGCTGTGCGTAAAGCAAACAGTGAATTGACGTGAGCAAAGCAGACCGTGAATAGAAGTGGTGAGAGGACAGATAGAAAAGGGAAAGGGAAGGAGTAAAAAGAAATGTTTTAATGAAAAACTATATAAAAAAATACATACTTATTTAGACTTAACTCTAGATCAGACAACAGCAATGATTCAGACACATTACTATTGTAAAATATGAATATTTAATACCCTAGCTCTTCTGACATTTCTATCATGCAAAGACAATAAAAAGCCAATAATTGCTATAACTCTTCTCTAACCAATCTTTTACAGGAAGCATATCCTGTAGTTTTGACAATATGCTTAGTTCTTGGCTTAGCCAAACCTGGAAAGCAAATCTTACTTGGCAGCTTGCCAGTAGCAAGTATTGCTATATTTCTAGACCAATATGAATTCTGCCTGGCTGTGGTACTAAATACAATTTTCTAGAACCCCAAGACATTTATTTATAATACCTTAAATAGCCACGATGTAGTAGTAAGCAATGTTTTGTATTCTATGGCATTGCTCAACTTTATGAATGTTTTTATTTCATTTCTCTGCACACCATCGAAGCTACGTTGTCCATGTGTTTCATACACGTTTGTATGCCTCATTTTATATCTCAAAATCAATAACTTTAAATTATTCAGTAATTCTCTGGGAGTAACCAAATGTATCATTTCCCCAAAAAGGATCTTGATATACAAGTGGTAAATCTTAAGAGAAACACTGATAACTCTTTCACAAAATAAAATTTTAAAAATGATTAATAGAAAGCCAAAAATCACAAGAGTGAATGTATCTGTTAAAATAATATTTGATCTTAACATAACGCTAATCATAAAATGGTAAATGGACTCTTTTATATAGTGCTTTTCTAGTCTATTGCCCACTCAAGCACTTTACATCGTATATCTCACATTTACGAAGCATGGGGGATTAAAGCTGGATGCTCTTTTTCTGACATCCTGTGCAGGGATCAAACCTAATATCCCCGATTTAGAGGTGTGATATCTACCGCTGAGCTACCGCAGCCAAAATCCTGCATAGATAACTTACTGCACTGCAGTTAATTTTACCTTAGATTACCATCCCTATATTAAGTAGCTACAATTTTCAGTTATATTCATATCTATGCTGCAATTGGATAGTCCTTTTCCATATTTTCTGATTGCTAATGAACAAGTTCAGTGGTGTGGTTGGGTCTTCATTGTTCTAGGGGTTGTGATGGGTTCATGGTATAGAAGAGCCATTTCAAGAGCCAGAAGTAAAATGAGGTCTTTGGATTAGATGTCCAACCATGTAATTGGACCTGTGTGCCAGTTTGAACAGCCTTACAATAGACTCGTAAGTAGTAAGCTTCTTTTTAACAACACAAGTTAAGACTGTTTTACCTGTTTGGCAAGTGTTCCATCTGCATCTACCAATGCTTGCCGCAGCCTTGAGCCTCCTGTGTTTCGACAACAGGCTCTTTCACCAGACTGCAGGCTCACCCCCAGTCTCTGTAAGTGCAGGCGCAATTGATGGAGATTCTGTTGGAGAAACTCAAGTCAGAATCCTTTTTTCCATAAAGTTGAATTGGGTCAGAGTAGCAAAAACACTAATAAATACAATCTTCAAGTTAGGTATGGTGATAAATTACCAATATCTTCAATTTTTCATTTACATTATGTTATTAAAATGTTATCAAATATTAAAATGTTATACAGTGGCCCCTGACCCGCTGGCCTTCTTTCAGTTTACGGTCAGCAGCTTGTGTGAGGGTGCCTGATGGACCTGGTACAGATAGCTGCAGCTCCAGTCTTCTAAGATCTGTGGAACCAAGTAGAACAATTTTACCAAAGTACCAGTTGAGTCCATCCTTTAAAAAACAACAACAACAACAAAAACAAATATAATCACATAATTTCTTCAGTTTGACTGTACCTTGTGTTTTGGTGAGCAGCTCAGCATGACACTGATCAAGTTCAGTGCGCATTTTGCTAAGATCTGTATTAAAAGCCAGTCGCTGAGAACGGCGAGGCTCCTCATTGTTTGACAGTGGCACAGATTGCGGGATTGGATTGGCATGTTTCTTTTCCTCTAGGGCAGCCGTGAGGGCTTCAATCTCTTGATCACGTTCCTAAGAGATGGGAAGGGGGAATTATTAACTTTCATTGTACCATTAGGCATGCTGCATTAAGGATAAGAGATTGCAGAATAAATAGAACATTCACATTACATAGATACTGATCTATAAATAGAAAAATTATGTCACTTCCTTTTCAGTAGTGAAAGCATAGGATGTGCCCAGCAGTCAACAAATAGGCAAATCCATATAATTTAACTGGGGCTTGGGAGAAATTTTCAGACACCACTGGAGGATATTTTATCATAAAGAAATTCACTTAAGTAGATTTCAAGTGAGCAGTCAATGTAATTAATACTAATTTGTCATGGTTATATACATTGCCATCCTCTTCATTTTAAAGTCATGCTTTGTTATTGGAATTTGGCTGGTGATTTGTACTCTTAGAAATTACTGAGCTCTCTCACCTCCAATTCTTGGCTGTAGAACATCTTCAAATTTTTTTCAAGTTTAGTTATCTTTTTTTCAAACCTCTCCTCTATCAGAGCCTTCTCAGTTTCTAAAGTTTCACTGCAAAGTAAGAAAACACATCACAAATAAGCATTTATTTGGTACTCATTTATACTCAGTATTAAAAATGTAGTCCTCTGAGAGTACTTACAGGACACTTGCTTATAATCACTAAATCTAAATGGTCCAGTTATATGGCTATCTACTATGACATCTTAGAAGGTGCATGACTTTACCAGAATCACTCCATTTCTAACAGCTGATTTCAGTTACCGTCATCAAGTGTCCAACTGAACAATAGGTTATTTCAAAATAAACCTTTTGATTTATGTCCTCCCAAAAACATTAGTGAACTGGCTTGACATGGAGAAGACCATAGACGAACAAAATAATGTGATAATTATCCTACTACAACAGCAGTGTACAGATTAACATAAACACGTAAAAATAGTTCCCTGAATCAAAAAAACATAAACCCAATTAGTGATGTTTACAAGTGTTGCTATTTAATTTATAGAACCATCTTTTCAAACACAATAAGTTGGGTAGTCAACAACCTGATGCAACTATTTTGGCTTTATTGACTACCTGGATTATTGAGCTTGAAAGTATGTTTTTCTTTTAGTCTATTTTGGTATTGTTTTGCCCCATTCTTTGTGAGGACCCTATTTTACATCTCTGTCCCTTTAAAGGGAGTTGGGTGGGTCACATACTGGACTGAGAGCTGCGGATGTCGCTCAGATGAATTTTGAAACGTACTCCAGTTTTGTTTCAAACCTATGTCCAGACAACATGAGGCCACTACTTTGACTTTATTTAATAAATACTCACTATGCTGTAATCTATTTCAATGTTATTCTTAGTTATAAAGTGTTAATTTACAAGAATAGTAGTGATTTTTTTTTCAGGGAACACATGCAGCTTTGAATAATGTCAAATTCAATGTGGTCCACCAGATTATAGTTTCAAACTATTTCGTATCTGCAGTTCCTATGTCTTTTTTGTGGTGGTAAGAAACCAGAGCACCCTGAGGAAACCTACGAAGACAAGGGAAAACATGGAAACTCCATATAGAAAAGACTTGGCATGGGTTTTGAAACAGGACCTTCTTACACTGAGGCAGCAGTGCTAACTGCTGTGGCACCGAGCCAATCACTCTCTACTTTGTTGGTTTGACTTGGTTGCAAAACTAGTAAGATGGAACTATTGTTTTTGCTGGAAGAATGGCAAATGGGAAAAAAACCTGAAGCAATATTTCTGGGTTTCTTTTATTCTCTTTGTAAACCTGTTTGGTATAATATATAAAACAATTTAGATGTTTTTTTATTGCAGTAACATGGCTGTGATGGCCTACAATACTTGTTAGTGTTCTATTACTTAAGTAGGCCAGTAAGTTTCTGATAAATTAGGAGTCAAATATTGCAGAGCAATCAGTTTTGATTCTTCAGTTAAATGCAAAGATTGAGCCACCTGTAAAACTATGAAAAAGATTATTTAAACCTAGCTGTTGAACAAATTGATATTAACCTCTGGCACGCGTTTAGTTGACCAGAAAATCTTTGTTGTGTGTGACCACAAAGCTTTGTTGTTGTAAAAAAGTTAAGATATCTTATAGATTGAATTTGATATCCTAAAATTGATTAATCACACAAAAACCTTTACATACCTGAAGTCATTCTGCATGGAAGTGATGACCTCCATCATCTCAGAGACTACCTCCTCCCTCACTTTGGCCTCAAGAGACTCTTTTTCCTCACGTTGGCGGTACACCTCTTTCTTCAATATATTTATGGCATATAGCAGCTCCTAAACAAAGTTAAGAATTGGTCAATATAGACCAATTAGAGCTAAAGGTTACCACCTACAATGTATACAGGCAGTGGCTCTCTGCCACACATTATTTTGGTCAGGATTCAAGTTGTTCATGTAATTACTTGCAGAAATCCCAGCCTATGCCTCATCCCTTTTCTTTTATGAAGTCTTCCATTGTCTGCATTTCTCAAAAAGATTCCTAATATTGATCAATGATGAGATGTCAGGTTTCTTGTTTTCAGTAGAGTGCTAGTGTTGTAGCAGTACTCCATGGAGCCATGATGGCAAATGCTATTACTAATTGTATCATTTTAAAAAGGCTTATGCCAACTTTGATATATGCGAGTCAGAGCCTTAAAGTAAGGAAAATCTAGACAAATGAAATTACCAAAATTTAAATAAATGTACATAAATAAGGAAGGAGAGGCAATCATGATGACTTACGAGGTGACACATTTTAACAAAGCTATGTTCCTTAAAGAATGTGCAAGTAATATAAATGTACCTCAGTATTTAGCATGGTGATATCTCCTTCTTCATCATCACTCTCCTCTTCCTCCTGAATGCTTTCATTGGTAAGTGGTGCTGGTTCACGCAATAGGGACAGGATGTATGCCACTCTGGTCTTTGTAGATGGACAATGCACCAACTGAAAAAGAAGTGATATAAAAAGAGTCAGTGACATATACATCACTGAGTATAAATATGAAGACATCAAATTCGTAAAGGCACCCAAGAGAGGGATTTTTACCTCAGTGGCAATAGCAGAGAACTTGAGGGCTTGGAGAGTCTCATCATAGATGGAAGCACAGGGATTAATGTTCACCACCATGCTAGAGCTCCCTCGACCAGTGAAGAAACCCTGGAACACCCGGGTCAATTTACTGTCCCTGAAAGGCACCACTTGAGGGGGTCGAGATCTGTTTGTGTCCGAAAATATGATTTTTTTTTAGAAACAGACAAAGTTTTGATGTAACACTGGAAGAACTTAACATTGGCAAGTGGGGTAAAACAGCGATAGCATTTATAACACTACTTGCTAGACGCATTATATTAATGAAGTGGAAAGACAAAGCCCCACCTACATTCAAACACTGGATTAATTACATCATGCATTATTTAATACTTGAGTAAATGTTATATTCAGGACAATAACCTTAAATTCTGTTATATATGGCAACCTCTCCTCACACTAGTTGACAAAATGGACTATAACGACATTTTAATTATTCAAATCCTACTATTTTCCTACTTTTTTATTTTTAGTATGACTTCTATTTTGTGTGTATTGTATTTCTGCAGCAGTGTCAAAGACGTTCTTGCATATTATATATAATATATATAACTCTGTTAGGGAAATATTATATATTTATTTATTACAAATGTTCCCCTCTGTGGATGGGGGTCAGAATTCATCCACCGTATCCCTGCGTGTCGTAAGAGGCGACTAAAGGGTTGGCGTCTGGAAGGGCATCCGGTCATAAAAAAAACTTCGCTCCACAACAAAAAAAAATTCATGGAGAGTCAATGACTTGGAGGAGACGAATCCATGGACCGGTCAACCCCCGCTAGCGGGGAAAAACGGCCGGAATACAAATCCTGTTTGTTTTGTGTGTGTGTATTTATTACAAATGTTACTTTAAAAAATAGTGTGTTG
>OMLC01004293.1:6809-20629 GCA_900302585.1 Regalecus glesne | reverse complement strand
GGAGGGTTTGGGTGGCAGGTAAATACTATGTTGAGTAGGAAAGAAAGGAAGAGGGGTAAACATTTAAAGAGAGGACTGTACACATGATTTTATATTCACTTCACGAAAAGTTGGATAATTATCATCTCCAGACGGTTATTAAAAGGAAAACAGTAAAATCTAATCTTCACAAAATCTCAATATGAACCAATTTAAATTCAGTAAGTAATCAAACAAGTGAAAGGAAAGATAAATGAAGTCAGAAAGTGTATTGCCGTCAAACTTTCATGTATTCCCTCACATTCATCATCTCCCCAACTCCTTCCTCCTTTGTCCTCTGTTTAACCTGAACTCCCCTGTTCATCTACTCTTCTCCCCATTTATCCAGCTTCGTCTCTAGTCTGTCCTCCTCTTCCCCTCATCTTGCTTTCTGAGTTTTCTCTCTCTTGTCTCACTCCTCCCCCTCCATTTTCTCTTCTCCCCCTCCTCTTCTGTCTCCTCTCCAGAGTTGCAGTTCCTGGTGGAGCACCACCTGTACAGACAGCAGCAGGGGGCGGCAGGGGACGAGTGCTCCTCAGAGAGCTGCCTGTCAGACCGCCCAAGCCCCGACTCGGTTCCTGCAGGGGAGGAGCTCCCACATGATGACGAGGCCACCGCTGAGGCCTTTGAGAAACTTCGCTGCCAAATGGAAGGTATGTCTGGTAAATAGGGAAGGATGGGTGGGTGTAGTCACAAGTTCACCATCGTAGGCCAGACACATGCTTATTTTCAATGAGATCCATCACGGCTCTGAACTCTCACAACAATGCAGTGACGTTTCCTTAAAAAATGTCTAGTTCACAATGTTTCCAGGGATCCCACACATCTTTCAAATATTGGAAATGTCTTCACTAATTTTCCAGTCATGGAAAACAACTGGAAAATAACAAAACATCAAATGTCAAGGAAATATTATTCAGGTCATAGAAAATGTAAAAGCCTGGGTATAAGATTTATTGTACCTGCTGAGATTGCTTATTTTCAGCATATTTTTTTGCCTAGATTGCATTTTTTTAGTCATGTTCCTGTGTTGTATCTATGGGCCTTGTAATACAGTGATGACCTGTCCAGAGTTTCTCTCTGCCTTTTCACTGTCAAATG
Organism: Regalecus glesne; assembly: GCA_900302585.1. Classification (NCBI taxonomy): domain Eukaryota; kingdom Metazoa; phylum Chordata; class Actinopteri; order Lampriformes; family Regalecidae; genus Regalecus; species Regalecus glesne. The sequence continues at coordinate 19,510 of OMLC01004293.1, read as the reverse complement.
CCAGCTAGGATACTCTCCAATCCCTCACAGCGCTGACGAGCTGTGAGTGTAGAGAATGAAGTAATGCACTTCTCTGCCAGACTCTGAATGTCATGACAAGCCAATGCAATTATTTGGAAATGAAAATTTTAAAAACTTTGAAACTTTGCTCGCCCGATATTATCTTCCTGCACTTGACATCCATATGATAAAATATAGTGATTAACTGATGAGTTCATATCTTTTACAGACAGCATGGTACACAGTGGTTAGCACTGTTGCCTCACAGCAAGAAGGTCCTGGCTTTGAATCCCAGGCTGTCCCAGGTCCTTACTGTGTGGACTCATCATGTTCTCTCAATGTCTGCTTGGGTTTTCTCCCATCATGACAAATAAATGTTAGGATTAATACCCCCGTTTGTGCCCCTGACCAAGGCAATTAGGAAATAGAACAGGATTTGGTCCCTGGGTGCTGCAACTGCTCATTACTCCCATATAATAGGATGGATTAAGTGTAGAGATCACATTTTGTTTTATGTACTATTTACAATGACCAATAGTTTGTTTCTTCTCTATTATATATAGACAGGTGACATATTATGAGAAAAACCTGAATGCTCCTTCCTACAGTGTAGGGGTCCAGGTCTGTTATGCCGTAGGAAGCATTTTCCAGGCATGGTTCTGGTCCGTTTGTCTCCTCGGAGGGAAGGGGCACCATCCCTCCATCCCTCCAGTAGAGTTCAGAGACTTGTAGAGTCTATGATGACGAGCACTGAAGTTGTTCTGGAGGCTCATGGTGGCCCATCACCTGACTAACACTCTTTATTGTTAGCTTTCCCTTCCGTGTGTGCGTGTGTCTGCACACACACACACAGATTTTATTCAAATATTTTCCATGGCTCAGCTCACATTTGCATTTTTGGACACTTCATCTTTAGGTATCACTGATGGATCATTGCACAGACACAGCTTTTCTATATTTATTTTTCTTTTGACTTATTTTCTTTTCAGGCTAAACTAGCAAAAAAAGGGCATAAAGAGATCATTATCTTTATTATCGTCATACTTCAGCATTTCTTCTCTGCTACCTCACTCTCAGTCTACCAGTAATGAAATGAAGGAATTTTTTAAGTGCGAAGGCTGGGTGGATGGAGGACAGAAGGTACTTCTCCTAAGATTACCACAATATAAATGGGTGGAGAAAGGAGGAGGAAAAGCTGCCAAATGGATGAGATGTTGGCAGATGGGATCGGAAGGAGGAGGGGGTACACTGAGAAAGGGAGATGGGAAAAAGAATGAGAACAGATAAGGTCAATGGAAAATGAAAGTGTGGGGCGTTTCCCATAGAAGAGTATGGGCTAAAGGCAGAGATAGTAGGAGAGATGGGAAGAGAAGAAGTGATATCCTCGGATAAACTTAAGAAGGGAGGGATGAAGCCAAACAGAGCTTATTAAGGGAAGGGAATAAAGCAGACTGAAGGAAGAAAAGAACAGGGAGACATTGAAGAAAGAGAAAGGACACTGAACAAAGAAAAAGAGATTAGAGGAGAGCTGAGTGAAGAACAGAGGAGGGTATGAAAGGGAGGTATGCACATGCATAGCAGTTTGGGTGAGGGAAGACAGGAGGGGTGGGGGTGTAGCTGATGACAGAAAGAGAAAGAAACGGATGAGGACAGAGACCGTGACCAGACTAGCAAAAGAGCTAAATGACGAGAGGAAAGATGAGCACAGCATGAAGCTGGAGCAGAAGTGCAGGCTCACCGCTCTACAAACCAAATATAAAGTTAATGCAAATAGAGTCTGAATTCCCACCAGAGAACTTACCTTGAATGGTTGCTAGACTAGCATAGCGCTATCTATACAAGAACAAGTCCCTATACTGTTTAACTCTATAGGACATGACAGCAGACTTGAATACACAACTACTATTCACAGCTGTAGTAGTCTAATCAACAGATCTAGGATCATTTATAAAGAAAGCCATTTTATTTAGTCGTTGTACATATATGGTCCATTGTATACATTCACCACACCTTGGTCGTTTTAGCCTCAAGCTCTTAAATAATCTTCCCCAATCCATTAGATTTGTGGAGTCTTTGGACTCTTTTAAGCAGCTTATAAAAGCCTATCTGTTTAGGTAAGCCTTTTTATGGACCTGTTGTGATTGTGTTTTGGCTTGGTCTGTTTCCTTTTTTGTCACGTTTAATTTTCATTGTATTTTAAGTCATCTATATACTCTTATTGTTCTCGGTTGTATGTAAAGCACCTTGTAACCATGTGTTTTTAAAGCACTATGTTAACAAACTTTGACTCGCTTATATTGAAAGAAATTAGTCATCTTTATTCAACCCATCCTGTTGCATAGGAGCAGTGAGCAGCTGCAACACCCGGGGACCAACTCCAGCTCTTTTTCCTATTACCTTGGTCAGGAGCATAGACATGGATATTAACCCCAGCATGCATGTCTTTTTGATAGTGGGAGGAAACCATAGCACCCAGAGGAAACCCACACAGACATGGGGAGAACTTGCAAACTCCAGACAGAAAAGACCTGGGATGGGATCTGATCCCAGGACGTTCTTGTTGTGAGGTAACAGTGCTAACCACAGTTAGCACTGTTACCTACTGTGTTGTAGTGGTGTGCTAATCTTCCATACCAGGGTATTTTAGGGTCATCTAAAAAAAAGTTCAAGTTGTCAGCAAAGTAGTTAATCTCAAATGATGGTTGGTGAATGATCACTCAGTGTGACATGGTTAAGGACAGATGAAAGACTCTTGGTTCACCAAGTCATGGGCTCTCAAGTGCAGGGTCATAAAATCTGGGCTGTGATCATGTAGCGTGTTGAGGGTAAAGTGATAAAAATCTTTAGTTCTGACTCCATCCCATTGAGTGACCAATTGATAAATGATGGAAAATAATGACACCCAAATGTGCCTACTTTGGACAGACCATAAACATGAACTGGGTCTGAATCCTCATTTCCTTGCTCAAGCCAGCTTGAGGCAACAACTTGCTATCAATGAAAATGAAAGTCCATTTTTAATTTCATTTTTTGGCATCATAAGACACAGTTGACAGAGGTCGTAGCCTCATCGTTTAACAAAACGCCCTGTGTGCCAGTAGATTCAAGATGTTTGTTGTTACTCCGGATGTGCAAGTATACTTATGTGAATTTCTTTGGCTGGGAGACTCCATTACACAAAGTTATAAGTGATCACACTTCAAACTCACAAAGTCTGGCAATGGGGATGTATCAATAGTTTTCTCTTTGTTATCCTACAGTTTGGCTTACTGTAAACTGTCAGGAGCTGCAATCAGGCATTTGGCGGAGGCCATTATTGAGATGCTTAACCTTGCATGATTCAGGGGTGCTTTGCCGGTCAACTGAGATAGGCCCCATGTAATTATTCACTTGAGGTGGACAAGAATAAAAAGGATGAGTGACATATGTCGTTTTGGGAGCCCTGCCATGTAAGCAAGCCAGTAAGGTAATACTTCAATGAAGAAACTCAGATGGCCAAAGTGCCACCTTGGCAGTTATGGTCCGCTTCATCGCCAAGTACATTAAATTTAGAGACAAAAGACAGAGCTCAGCTCCACAGTCGAACCACATTATTCACTGATGGCAGGTGGTTAAACAAACAGGGACATTACTCTATAACTACCCAGAGCTAATGCACCTTGAGTGGATTTGGCAGAGGAGTAGCGCTATGGATTTCTTTCTTCTAATTTACTGGGATAAAAAAGACTTGCAGTTGTTCACAGTACATTTGCTGAAAGGTCCATAAAGGTCTGTTCTTTGTATTACAGGGTTGGAGATAGAGATGTGTTTGTGCTATGTTCAAAGGTGGCACAAATTAATTTCTCTAGTCCAGATTAAAAGAGTAGAGAGCAAACTGGAGGGGAAGAAATCAATGGTCATTAACATCAGTAGTCCAGCGGTGTGTGGTCTTTCTTTAAAGACCAGCCTTTCAAACTCAGCACGAGTAAATAACACATAACCATAAATGTCAAATGGGATCGATTCAGGAGTCTGTGTGGGGTAAATTGGACGCCATGTTAACACAGAAAACAATGGAGATGTCAGGCTGGTGATGGAGTACACAACCAAAATATTTTCTCGAGGAAACTATTCAATGGCAGAAATCTCTATTTCCATCCCTGTCCATCTGTCTCTGTATGACTGATAATCTCTCAAGGCTCACCCAAATCTACCCACAGCTAGTTTATTCTGTTTGCAGGTGGAAGGTTGTAATTTAAGTGCACTGATTTATTCCGATTCCATATTGATTGGGGCATTTTATTTTTTTTAAAGTATAGTTTAGGGGGGCTGGTGGAGGAGTTTTCCTTTAAGTTATTTGTATTTAATCCAAAATATTCAGCCAGGAACGGTTTCTATAGATTTATGAATTTCATATCTGGGAGTGCCACAGTGGCCATCTGGCCAACATGATGGGAAACTGTGTGTGGACCCTGTAGAGGTCTTTAAAGGAATGATGTTGGCTACCCTTGGGGTTGAGCACACCTATTACAAAATGTTGGATAGCCATATATGGCATGTAAGGCAAGTGTTGTGCATTATGGGAGATGATGGGGATCAGATCTTAACACCATAATTTCCCCCTGTGGGACAAATAAAGGAACATCTTATCTAACCTTATCTAACCTTATGATGTCTATGTGATAAAATATGTTTTGTTTTGTTCTTTCCCTTTTTAAGCTGTGATTTTGATTTGGTAATGTTGGTGTATCTTTTACAGTGCTGTAAAAAGGGCCACTTAAAGCTCAGTCTCGCACCTTTTTTTTAATTCTTCATCATTTTTTCTCTCAACCTCTGCAGAGTTCTCCCGGGAGAGTCAACTAGAAGCTGCAAGTGAATATGGATGCTCCGTCTCCAAAGACGAGGAGATATGCTCCGACGTCCCCATGGCAACGGAACCCACCTCATCACAACTGAACAATATGCCAATGGGTACGTCAATATACATACACATATCCATAGGAGGTGCTCTCTCTTTTTCGGCATCCCTCTCTCCTTGCTGCAGTCCTGGAGTAGCAGTCACTTAACCCCACCACCACACAGTGTTTGTTGGTTTGATATGTTAAACAGTGGAAGTACCAGGCTTAGTGGTGTCTTTGGTATGGCTTTGATCCTCAGTGACTGGAATACATTAGGATCCAGCCACATGTGAAAGTGGAGAGATTTAGGACCGGATGGGGGAATGGGGGAGTTGTGATGGAGACACATGCCACCGACACCAAGGCCAATCTGTTCAAAAGATTTGAATTTCTATCGGTGCTCCAAAATGTTTTACTGGTGATGCTCATATGACGATGTGTCTGTTATTATTGCTCCTTTTTTCTTTCTTTCTTGTTAATTTTGCTGCTCCTTTTCAGCTCCTCTATCTGTTAATATATGTTATTTCTATAGTGGATATAAAAAATCTACACCACCCTCTTAAAAGGGTAACTTTTGGTGATTTAAAAACATGAAATCAAGATAAATCATGTCAGAACCTTTTCCCACTGTTAGCATGAAATTGCAACCTATAAAATTTAAGTGAAAAGAAAAAAATGCAAAAGTTACAATAAAATAGTTGCATAAGAGTGCACACCCCTAAAATAAGGCATTGTTGATGCACCTTTGGATTTCATTACACCACTCGGTCTTTTTGGGTTAGACACGATAACCTTCGCAGATCTTGACTTGGCAATATTTCCCCACTTTTCCTTGAAAAAACAGTTTATATCTGTCAGATTTTGAGGCTATCTCCTGTGGACAGGAGGTTACTCCACCAATTTTCAGTTGGATCAAGTCTAGGCTCTCAAATTGATCTTCTTTAGGGGAAACCATTCCTTTGTTGACTGTATCTTCTGGGTCATTATCTTCAGCTTTCCAGCTGACACCTGAAGGTTTTGCACCAAATGTACTGGTATTTGGAGCTGTTTATAATTCCTTCTCTGTTTACGCCCCAGTTCCAGGTGAAGAAAAGTATTTCAAAAGCATGATGCTTCCACCACTATGCTTCACTGTAGATATGGTGTTCTTCTGGGTATGCGGTGTGTTTACAACATACATTTTGGGATTATCGTCAAAGGTTCAATCATGGTCTAATTAAATCATAACCCATTTTTCTACATGGTCTTGGGAGACTGGATTTATCTATTTGCAAAATGTAACTGTTAATTGGCTTGGATGTTTTTTCTTCATGTGAAAAGGTCTTCATCTTGCCATCAGCCAGGCATATGAAGAATACAGGAGATTGTCATCTCATGTAGAGATTAACCAATACTTGCCAGAAATTCCCTTAATGTTTCATAGGCCTCTTGGCAACTTCTTTGACCAGTTTTCTCCTTGGTCCATCAATTTTGGAAGGAGGTCCGGTTTGTGGTTATGCCACATTTTCTCCACTTTTTGATAATGGTCTTCACTGTGCTCCATGGTATGTCTTATGCATTGGAAATTATTTTGTACCCCTTGCTGGTTGATACCTTTCAATAATGAGAATCCAAATCCTGCTGATCTTTGTGGACCATGGCTTTTGCAGCTGCATGCAACCAAGAAAATATCAGGAAAGTCCTGCTAGGACAACTGAATTTACTTAATCACCATTATGTATTCTACGTTTTGTGTTATTTTATCCTTAAAGTGGTTGATTGGTTTTCTACTTGTTCTTTACTAATTGTAATTTCATGTTATGGATGGGAAAAAATCTGACATGATTTATCTTGGTTTAATTTTTTTGCCATCACAAAAATCTGGAGAAAAAAATAGGGTAGCATAGCTGAGGAGCTAGGGTGGTCATCTAGTAATCGGAAGATTGCCTGTTTGATCCCCAGTCACTGCAGAAAGCGTGTCAAAGGGTCATTGAACAAGACAATGAACCTTTAACTACTCATGCCTTGAGATGGAATGGTGACCTGTCCAGGCTATTTCTCTGCCTTTCACCAAATCAACACTGGGATAGGCTCCAGTGTGACTCCGCAACCCGACTTCAGTAAGTGGTTGACGATGGATGGAAACATTTTTGCCTTTTGGACAGAGGTGTGCAGACATTTTTGTATCTACTGACTCCATTGAGGTCCATGTGTATCCTCACAATGTGAAGACTAATCGTGACGTAAAAATGGTCCATGTATATATCAGTCTTATTCTGCTCATATACTGTGTACTCAAAGCTCTCCGTTCTTCCCACTCCATCCCTTCTTTGTCCATTTCATGCATTAGATACAAAAGCAGCAGCATCCAGCATGGCTCACTTGGCAGAGCAGAAGATGAAGCAATCCAGTTTGGATAAGGCGAAATAGACCCAGCCTTCAGTGCAACAAAATGCTACTTAGATCTGAGCCAGCACTGCACCATGACTGAAGATTGTGTCCAGTTTTAAATACAGGACCACCAAGGTGTCTTTGTTCCTCTGTGGTCAGGCCTTAGCTACCACTTCAACAACAACAGGAAAAAGGTTTCTAACACTTATTTTGCCTCAGACTCTTTAGCAAAATTACAACAGTATCATTATTGAAAATGTGTTTTCTATAGCTGTTCCTGCACTACAACCTTAACCAAGTATGAAGCATATTCTAACAGGCTGTGTGGTAGATTGGTTGGATAAATGTGAGAATATTTCGTATATCACAATTGTACACAATCATTATGCTTAAGAAAAATGACACATGCCTAATGTCTCCTTTGACGTCCAAAGGTAAGACATGCTCCTATCTGCTATTCTTATAGATTTCTTTTGTTATTGTTCAACATGTGCCATGACTTTTGCATTATCGTTCCATCACCAAGCAATAACATGACTCACCTCATATAGATTTGTGATTGGATGTGTTGCCTATCAAATTATTTAATTTGTTCATTCATTTCATATTCAATTTCAGCACAATTTAACTTGATTTTGATCCAACTACATGAAGTAGGCAACTAGCTTGTTTGAAAGTTGAGTTATATAAGTTGTGCTTCTCCAAGAATCAACTTCATACGACAATTTTTGGCTTGTATTACGAATCCATTAATGTTATTTGGTAGCTCAGCAGTAGTTGGGTGTAACATATACGATCCCACAGCAAGACGTTAGGAAGGGCATCCAGCCTTAATCCCCCATACTTGGTTAATTATGAGGATGCATTGCAAAGTGGTTTGAGTGGTTCTAGACTAGAAAAAAATGGTCCATTTGCCACTGAGCATGATGCAGCATGGACGTTTATTATAAGTCAGAAAGTCATGCAGGTTTGAATAGACTGGTGAAATTTGGTTAAACTTGTGAAACTCTTGTAAACTCGGACAATATCACTGTAAATGGTAAATGGATGTGGTATATAGTGCTTTTCTAGCCTAGTGACCACTCAAAGTACTTTATAAGGAATGCCTCATATTTACCAAGGCCCACAACGGAATATGAACCCTCTGCACCTGACTTCAAGGCTGAGTCACGTAGCTCCTTCATAGCGTTGAATGTGCTGCACAGTATCCACTTCCCTCGCCAGTCATCACTGTACTTGTTAGATGAAAACTGAAGGATTAAAAAAAAACAAAAAAACACTACTAGACATGAATATGTCCTTTTAGTTATGCTTTAGTTGGTAATAAGAGCGATCATGATTATGACCTTCGTAAGCTGTCAGCCCATTTTATCTCCACTACATTAATTATTGGAAATAGAATTTGTGTGTTGCTTAAAGAACATGACAATCATTTCAAAACCTTCACAATTATGTCAGAGCGTTTTTAAAGAAGTGAATAAATGCAAGCCACAATAAAACTAAACTTGACCCCCCAGAGCTGAGAACTATTTAAATGTCTGTTACTTTACAGGAGCAGCCTAGTTCCTTGTTGCCAACAAAGACCACAATGTCTACTATCTGCAAAAGAAAGGAAAACATTCCTATGTGACATTTTTTAAATGTATTTCTAGTTCTTTTGCAGTGTATTCAAGTCCTGTATAATGTCAGTCCTGTTTTGAATAGTATACATGAACTTGACCTGGGGAGTTTTGTTCCAAGTTTATTTGAAATGGATATTGATTACATCTGTAATCTAAAGTTGTTTGATAAAATAAAACATTTAAATTGGTGGAGTCTTAGTTGTTTTTGTCACACTAATCTAAGTCCATGTTGATTAATACGATTTTAAAAATGTTTAAAGAAGTTTGGGCATGATGGTTCAACAGTTGTCTGGTGATTGGAAAAGTGTAAACTGTTTTGATGTCAACATGTATATAGTTTTACTCCACAACATAAGATCCAGACTTGTGGAGAGCTTATAACTTCCCTTGTGGCACATATGACACACAACACAATATATATGGTTTATTACAGTACACAGTTAAATGATGTGTGTGCTACAGTTAAAATGTTTCCTACAAGTGTTCAGGTGGCAAAATTAAATTACATGACATATACTACAACATGGCCAGCATGTAGATTTAGCATTAAATAGCATAGTGTACTCAGCATCATATAAGACCTGAAAACATACCTATGACTATAGCATCTCACCTTGAGAAAATTATCACTTGACCTGACCTCAAGCGACTTCTCCCCTTTCTCCTGTCTCTGTTTCTTATCCTCTCTCTCACCATTTCCTTTTGTGTTTATCCATCTCTCTTTTTCTTCATGACCTCCCCCCACCCTTGCAAGATAAACACATGAATAAGGCATCATGTTTTTCTGAGAACAGTGATGTCAATATTAACTTTGTTTGACCACTGCAGGTTCATCAGAGAATAGCACATTCGCATCAGACAACAACTTGGGACCCATCTACTGTTTTGTGTCATCAGCAAGGGATTGCACACGGGTTTCGGACAGCTCCTCCTGTCTGGATCTCTGCTCTTTTGTCAGGCTTGGATCTGAGAACCCTGGATAGGATAAAGAGGATTAGAAAAAAAAGAGTTGGAAAATTCAGGCCGAGCAGAAAGGAAACCTTGTGTGCAGCTGTTTATCTCTGTGCAAGATCACTGAGAAATAGAGATTTTTTTTATCAATGTGACAGAGTTTCACTGAAACAGAGAGGCTTTTCTTGGAGCAAATCAGCAAAGCATATAAAATAATCCACTTATATTTTGTTAACGGCAGATGTCAAGCTTATCGTAGATTATCAGTGTAAATCAGAATTCTTCAGTTATTCAAGCAATGATAGAAGAAGACACATACTTAGGTTCTCCTTAACTCACATTTTAAACTGTTTATCATTGTAAGATGAAACGATAGCCGACGGAATGCTAATGTAATGCATTGCTATGTATGCGTTGCACTTATAAAGTGTTTTCTACCCACTCATCATGAAAGCAAAAAACATATCTGACCAGTGTGTAGTCCATCTATCACTAAAGAGACTGCGTGATATTGAAATTAGTATTATAAGATTAATCAGAATCAACATTATTTGGCCATCTATATATATGTTTATAAATACACGAAATTTGACTCCACTGTAGTGGCTCTTAATATACTTACATAGAAAAATGACAACAGTTTTCAGGAATATATACAAGGAAGGACATGCTAAGGGGGAAAAAACTATATGAACCTTTCAATCAGTTTTTAGGGCTTCTCACTCCACTGGAACTACTCTAGAGTACTAAATGAGCTTCTAGTGGCTATGGATTCTGATTCTAAATCTGTGATTCTACCTCAGTGCAGCCTTTGACAGCATTAATCACTGTATATTAATAGACAGAATAAATTGTAATTTTGGTGTCTCCAGCTTGGCTCTCTCTTGGCTTAAGTCCTTCTTATTTGGAAGAACACAGTGTCTGTTATAATAATATTAAATCGAACTTCTCTGACGTTAAATGTGGCATACCTCAGGGCTCGGTTCTTGGTATTCACTCTATATTTCGTCTCTTGGCCAAATTTTACACCGTCATGGAATAAATTCCCATTGCTATACAGATGATACTTAGCTGTATGTGCCTATAAGAGTTGATGATTATACTCAGATGACTAACTCAAGGCCTGTTTGACTGCTGAGAAAAATCGGATGTCACTCAATGTCCTGCTTTTGAATTGCGATGAAACCAAGCTGCGAGTCATTGGCCCTGCTAGACACGGGCACCAATTTAGTCAAGTGATAATAACAATTGACAACACTAATGCCATAAAGAATAGTAGCCCCAAATCTTGATATTATGTTTGATCTCAGCCATTCCTTTGATAAGCCATTTTCACTTATGTAACGTAACTAAAATCCGGTCTTGCTTGACCATGGCTGATGCAGACACTCTAATGGATGCATTTATTACATCCACACTCGATTAATGTAATGTTCTATTTCAAGTCTGCTTCATGCTGGCATCTTCAGAGGGTTCAAAATGCTGCAGATAGAATCAAGTCAAGTCAATTTCGTACGCATCGCCCATTACCACAAATTACAAATTTGCCTCAGTGGGCTTTACCCTAACACAACATCTTGTCCTTAGCACCTCACATTGGATAAGGAACACTCCCTTAAAATAACTATTGGGAGGATCACTATGGCTATACAAATAAACTTACTTTGACTATATAAAGGTGCACTGCTGCAGAGCGCAGAGATGCTGGAATAAATATGTCCGCTGATAAGTGGACATGATGGAATATGTTCATTATTTAGTATGTATTGTACATATTAAATGTATTAAACATGCCATCATACCATTGGAACCGCTTTCCTTCCACTTAAACTTGTTGTCTTCTGTGTGTCGTGTCCAGGTGGAGCGGAAGCTCACCAGCTCAGCTGTTATGTGGGCCAGGCTCCACTGAAGACCCCTGGAGCTCTCCTTCCAAAGATTACTGAGAAGAAAAAGAACAAAAGTAATGATTTAAGAGTAACTTTGATTGATTTTGACATCCCTTATTTGAATTCTGATGTTTTCCCACCACGGGACTACCTGTGTCTACTGCTGGGGTCCGGTGGGCCTGGGTTCTCCTCTACCAAAGGGATGACTACCTTTTCAGCCATGTCCGTCAGCAGATTGAAGGTAGGATCCACAATGAAGTCGATGAAACCTGTAAGAGCAAACGGCACCTTTCTGGCAAGTGAAAACAAACCTTTATCGGAGGTGTTGAAGTCTGATTCTCTCCATTTTCAAATCATTGTGAGGGACGGCCTGTGCCTCTGCCAGATGACAGCTACTGTTGTCTAATCAACACTGGAAACCAAAACCCCTTCTCTTTTGAAACCCTGTTCTCTTGTTCTGCTGTTCATTGACTCTGTAAAGGATCTTTGAGCACCATTAAGGTGCCATATAAATAAATGTATAATCATCAGCAAAAAAACAAAAAACAAGTAAGCCCTCATGCAGATGGACATGCACTCTGATTGTTCGTCATGTCACCAAACAAGATGAATTGGTGAGGGGAAAGTAGTATTTTCCCAGAGACCTACCGATCTGCGACTCAGCGATGAGCGTGCTGTTGCGGTCACACAGTGGAGAGAAGGGCAGGCCCAGCTCTGCCTCTCTATCACCCTCACAAAGACACGGAGAGAGGGAGAGAGAGAAGACATCTTAAAGCTCAACCCACACATCAACAGAATTAGCTTTTCAAACACCATTTGAGTCCGGCCGGAGATATATAGAACTCTAGTGCTTCTCTTATAAACTACAGCGCAAAGTTTAAGGGGTATTTTTAGTGCTTCTGTTTTTCCAGCAGGATAGAGAAAGAACAAGGACATCTTCAGGCACCCACTCTTGCGTTTGAGAACCAGTTGGATGTCCGCAGCCCCCCCCCCCC
>OMLC01004283.1:1346-12616 GCA_900302585.1 Regalecus glesne | reverse complement strand
ACCTTGCAGAAATCTTTTGCAGAATATTTTCAAAATATACCTAGCTCTCGCCAACTTCTTTATTCTAATAACAAACTTATATTTTACAAGGTTGTTTTCAAACGTAGACTCAGACGAGAAATTAAGTGGAAAAAATCAGCTTAACCTGACTAAAGCATATCAAGGAAAATTTGGCCAGACCTAGGGCTAGTTTCCCATGGCCTCTTTGGGGTGCATTTTTTAGGAGACTTTATTTCCCCAAAGTACGAAACAATAAAAATACATTGAGTTCATTTGTGTTAAAAAATGCAGGCCAGTTTGCAAAAAAAAAACCTTCTTTAGAAATGATATAAAATCTCGAGCAAAGAAAAAAAACTGTTTATTCTAACCTGGTGAAGGCAAGAGAGGAGTGGGTTTAGGCTGGGAGATGTCATCCATGGAGCCAGACAACTGGCCACCTGCACTTGGTCCAGGTTGGGACTGAGAGGGTCCAGGTGGAGTAGGGAGCAATGGAGGGGGCTTCCCCAGCCCTGGAGGTAGCATGTTGTCCCTTGCCCCCTCTTCATTGGAGGCTGGAATGAAAAGGAAAGATGTAGACAAAAAAAACAAACCAGGGAATAAGAATTCAATAGATCCACAGATGTGTGTCTGGAAGAGTTGAATAATGGGTGTGTGAGGGTACGATTACATTTCCAGTATGGTACCTTGTAGATGTTCTTGACGAGAGCGCAAATATTCTACGATGGTTCCCAGTTCCTCTGGGTATAGGTGCATTCCGTCTGCCAACAGCAAGAGAAGCTGACGTGTGTCCGACGGCACAGCATGCCGCTCAATCTTCTCTCGATCTAGAAAGTCATCTAGCAGCTGGGATGCCCGTGCCGCCACATCTGCAGGGTCCCTCAGTGGAGATTCTTTAACAAGTCCACGCCGGTACTCTGCTGTGACAAAGTCCATGGCTTGGTCCTTGGGCATGTTACGGTGGACTAGGTGGATAATGGTGGGATTATTAGAGAGGTGTCAAGGTTGAAGGGGAAAAGGAGAAATGATAAGCCAAAAACATCACCTGTAATAAAACCAATCAGTAGTCACTGGTTTGTGATGATGAGTTCTCGTGGATATAAATACATTTTTAAAATGGCATTTTGACTTAGCTATAAGATAATAATAAGATGAAATCTTTTTGATGTGCTTAGAATGATAATCAGTTAAATCTTTGGGGAGAAGGGTTGCTTGATATGTTGCTGAGGAAGTCGTTTTATCAATGCTTCAATATTTTGATATTTAGAAACCATATTCCTGCAGATTTTTGTGGGCAATATATGCCTGATGTGATATAATGGCGCAGAAAATACTTAGTGCAGTGGGATTATTGTTCACATGATGCAAGTGCAGCTTGCATCAACTTGGTGGGGGTCATGATATCTATCGTATATCATTTTTCATGTAATTGCTCAGAATGTAATTTTATGTTTGAACTGAGTAATAAGACTTACATTTATAGTTTGTAATGAAAATTGGGACATTAGCAGTATGATATTAGTATATTGAGGGGTATGAAGAATGTTAGTGATACAATAACTTGTGTTGCTTCGTACACTAGGTTTTTTTTAACTTGAGAGTGAATATTTCACAATTTATTTCTACTTTAACTTTTAGGATTTTTCTTAAACTGTGAATACAAAATACTGCGAGGAAAAACTTTAAAATGACAAAATTAAGAAAAATATGTTGGATTTTCTCATATGAAAATGTCAATGATATTGACTGTGAAAACACATTTAATGAGTACAAATGGAACAGTCACTGCAAATAGTGGCCCTAACCAGGTTGTGTATTTTTATTGATTGAAAAAGGATAAGCATACGCAATGAGTATTGGCCACGTGTTTCTTTTGCTGTCTGCAGGTACCTCGTTTAAGTACCTACAGTACCTATAAGTACATATATCTGCACATTTTAATCATGAAAACATTGTTGGGTCTTGATTGGAATTTATGTGGGGAAAAAACCGACACGAAGAGAAACAAATCTACAAAATGTTATGCATCAGATTGAAGACCTACGACTCTCAGGTCCAGGGAAGTAGAAGCCCACTTCTACTTAACACTACTTGGGGATGTGGTAGCTTAGTGGTTGTGTGCACTTCCAGGTGTCATGGGTTTGATGCCACCGCAGGGCATCAGGAAAGGGCATCTGGCCTTAACCCACCATGCTCGGTAGATGCGAGGCATATATTGCAAAGTGCTTTGAGTGGTTGCTTGGCTAGAAAAGTGCTATACAAAAAATAAGAAATGAAAAAATAAAAATAAGAGTCAATTTACAATTTACTCACCAGCCAGCTAGGAGTATCAGGTATGGCTTCAACCAAGAATGGAAGATGTTCCCTTCTTAACATTGCATGAAATCATCCTACTATTAGATAACCTGTCTCTATGTCAGAGGAGTAGGAAGCCAGATCATCCGATGGGGATTAACAAATGGGTAAAGAGGACTCAGCCTTGGGCTGAACTTGTTGAGGCACCAAACCTGAAAAAGCTCCCTTGCATAGAAGGTGAGATGAAAAAAATCTTACAACTAACCTAAAAGTCAACTGTCAATATCACATTCACATTGTGAGAGAAAACAAGAGTATAGACAGCAGACAGCGAGCTAATGTTTTTCCATCTTTTTAAAAGAAAATTGACTCAATAAATGTGTTTACTACAAATCCTGCCGAATCCTGCTTACTGCATTATATTAAGCGTTGAAAGAATCTTTTAGAGTATATTTTAAAAATCCCATCCTACCATCAAGCCACTTTCATTGTTTCATAAGTCAGTCTAAAAGCCCATGCCCTTCTTCCGACATCTTAAAGACATGGGACATGGATAGTGTTTAAATTCATGCCAACAGACTCCTTGGGAACTCTTGGGCCGAATCCAAGAAATAAACAAAATAGAATTGACAAAGAACTTCAGTGGCAAGAATTGAAATGACACCATAGAAATTTAAATTCTCGGCCAATGCAGTATCCAACTCTCAAATGTATGTCGCTCTGGATAAAAGCACCTACTGAATGAAGTTGAATTGAATTAAAGAAAGCAAAGAAAGCAACTCATATATGGATTAATGGGTATCGTCCCAACTAATAAGAGAGAAAATCCAACATGAAGATATGTTTGACTAAGTTTAACATCTAGACTCATGTCAAATTGTAATTCAAAATGAAATTGCAAAATGGAATGGCTCCTGAGGGGCTGATTAGGTGTGTGAATTTTTTCAGTGTGAATCTTGAAATATACTAAGTTGTTCTTCGGATTAAAGCGGGAAAAGAGGATTTCTTATTTGGAGATAACTAGAACACATGTCACATTTTTGGGGAGCAAATCCACTCATCAGCTGTAAGCCATTAAATGTTCCAGCAAGGAAACTAAATGGATGTTTTGGTAAATGCACAATGCCCATTTTGGATTTGACAATGAAGAACATTTCTTTTAACAAATCAAGAACGACATTTTTACATGGACATTTCATGTTTGCTTTGATTATAACAATGCCTCAAAGAAGCATAGATGGTGGTGCGACCGTTTAGGGAGGTTTGGTTTGATTTAAAGGGTTAAGGCATAGGGACTTACTTTTGAGGGAATCGGAGAATATGATAACAGTGCAGGAGGAGAGAGCTACGTTTGTCTGCTCCACCAGAATACATAACGGTGAGCCGTCAGCTCGAACGTCCTGCAGGGCCCGGGTTAGGCCCGACTCCGACTGAAGGTAGAGCATTTCCACAGACAAGCCACGCTCCTGCAAACACTGGCCTAGCGTTTTGGGGTAATCCCTTTGAGAGGAAGAAAAACACTGTTATGTCATTCAAAAATTATAAACTTGGCGATTAACCTAGAATGTGGGAAACCTGGTGAGAGTGTAGTCATCTCACTTTGAAACTTTGGTTGGTTAAGTCTCTAAAAGAGGAAAATCAGTGATTTTTTATTGGTTTACATAATGAAAACTTCCAAAGTATTCATTCCTTTAGTGCAATGAAATCTGTACGTATGGACATGATATTTTTAGCTTTAGCCAGCACTTTGAACATATGTTGTTTAATACAGTGCTAAGACAACATTTTGACTCTCTCAAAAAGCATTTTATAATGCAAGAATTATTTGGGTTAATCTCTTACCGAAATAATGGGAAAAAAAATTATTGCCAGGGGACAACACTGGTATTTTACGCAATATTCAATATACAGTTACATTTGGTTAAAGAACTGTTTTTGTAAGCTTTATGATTGTTCCCAACAGTGGTTTTAGGGCAACATTCTGGCCATTTCACCAACATTCTGGTGAAAAACAGTGCTTTATAGAATCAGTTTTTGTTGCCAATAAAAGGAAATAGCTTAAAATATCAGCCAAAGTTATTTTTGTCGTCAATCGTTGAACATATTAGATAGATTAAAGCACTGTTAGTGTGGTCGCAAATTTTAACTTCTGTATGGGTGCAATTCCAACTGTCATGGTTGGAATTTAAAGGGAAGAATAAAGTTAAAAATACAATGTGAAAATAAAAAATTATAGTGTGAATATTGGAGAAATCCATCCAAATGTTATGGAGCCAGAGATAAAAGACAGAATGTGGGGTTGAGGAATATGAACTATAACTGTTTTGTAGTCACTTTTGACTGACTAGACAAGGTCACTATGATAAAGCCAATTTACCATTTAAACTACTTTCAACTAGTTTCATCATTTTGCAAGGAAATGTTTGGAATGAAACTCTTAGAAAGGAAATATGATGGTACAGTGACATTTATGGGGGCGGGGTTGTTTTTTTTTTTTCCAGTTGATGTTCCATATGGTAAAAATGAAGCAGTGTGACAGATTTTGAAACCACTGTCTTAAACTAACATTAACCCAACACCTAGTGTGTTCATTCAGATTTACTAAACTCTTAATCTAAATGAAAAAGATATATTTTGAAAAAAAAAATGAGTTAATTTCATGTCATAGAATTCAACAACCCGCAGTTTTATCTGATGCTGTCAATAAAATTAGTTGTTGATGTGGTAAAATCGCTGGTCCTCAGTAGCTCTGTATAACAGTGTGTGCTTCAGGAACTGACGACCCAGAGGCAGTGGGTTCAACCCAGTGCGGGGCATCAGGAAGATCATTCGGCCTTAACCCCCTGAGCTCAATCTAAATCCATATCCACCCCACAACATGGGGCCTAATTGTGACCTGTAAAATGGACCTCTCTATTGATATTCTGCTTTTTGGAAAAAAAAACTAGGTTTGAGCACTTTGAAATATAAATTCACTTAAAAGAACAATTTATCATCTGTTAACTACACAACAGCTGAATTAACTATTAACACTGCATTACAGATTGCATTTTTTGTTGTATTTAATGCCATTAAATTTCACTAGTCAAGTCTTTACATGTTCAGTTCAGACTTTATTCATTTTTCATTTGAATATTTTCAATGTATCTTATCAATACACTGTGTCTTGTACTGTGTAATAATTATAGAACATTTTTCGATATGACAATGTTTTACTGTATTATTGTCAAGCAAAGTCCTTGCGTTTTCCTGCAAAAAGGAGTGGGTGCAAAACAATTTACTTTTTCATTTAGAATCAGTTCAGTAGGGCATGGATGTAAACATTTTGGCATTTTTGAAAATGAGTATTTTGATTTATTGATGCACTAAAACGATAAATTGTAGATTAACGATATCGTTTTTTTAAGTCCGTTGTAGACGAGTCATTTTGTGGAGAAATGTGATATGAGACCAATTCTAGCTGTTGAATCAACAACATTAGTCAGCTGCAATGGGCCCCAACAACGGTCTTGGATTCAAGTAGTTTCCAATTTAGGTGAACAGACTGAATAAAAATGTTGGAATGAATAGCATATAATTTTGTTAAAATTATACTTAGGATGGTGGCATAGACTGCACATTCATATGTGCTGAAAACATTTGAATTTTATATAAGAAACATTATCTTAATTGACATAAAATACAGGGTATAATAGTGTGAAGATGGTTTTGATTATGGGAAAAATGCTTTGTCTATTCCAAGCTGCTTTTTCATGAATGCATTTGAACATTTGTCTGGTGATCTGCAGTGAGTTTGAAATAATTCTTTTCAAACCGAATGCTGAACAAAAGCATCCAAGAGTCAACTGTTTGAGTATATATGTCAAGAGACAGGAGTTTCAGATAATAAATGTGTCGATGATAATCTTACTCAACTGTTTTCCCTTATTTTTGACATCAAAAAAGGTGCCATGTGATATATTTTGGCTTTCCTGAAGAGCAATGTGAATAGTAAATTTGAGCAGGGGTCGCTGAAACTGAAACAGTTCAAAAGGCCAAAGTGCTTCTATCCACTACCTTACTAATGGATGTGTTCTGTTAATTTTGATCGTCTTTTTTTCTTTGTTTTTATCCACAACATTGAATGATCAAATTCATACTTCAAGGAAAAAAAATCACAACACCTTTCATACAGACAAAAAAACACTTCCCTTTAAACTGAAGATGGTTGAAAATCGGTTGCAATTTTGAAAAGATATTAAAAAGGAACAGGATTAGAATGCTCCACCCCATGCTTCAAGCCCATTCAGAATACTTTTAAGTGATCATTTGACCTTGGAGCAAATGTTAGTGAAATACATCCACATAGTATGCAGAACACAAGATATCTCATCAACGTTGTCTACATAAATGCACTGTAAAAAAGTAAGTAAGCTGTGACAACACCTGGAGCTCATGTTCTCACTGTTACAAATTAAGGACATTTCTAGAAATCAACAAAATCCAAGCTTGTGTAAAAACACCGAGCAGTGGATATGCCTCCAAAGATGGGACCATGAGGGCCACAAGAACAATTTGTTCCAACTCTCTGAATTGACCCATCTCTAGATGAAGGGTGATATCACATTTTTGAGATGTGAATCACATAAAACAGCCCACTGGAAGGCTACACTGTCCATTAACTCAAATACAGTTGATAAGATAGGATTAACACTCTCAAGTTATAGTCATTCAACAATCAATTTGTTTTCCCTTTTCAACCATAGATGGAACAGCTTAAGAAAAAATACCCAATTGCATTGTTATCACGTGTTAAAAAGGATTTGAATTTTATGCAAGTATCAATTTTTATTGGAATGCTTTGAGAAACTCAAAATGAAGCAAAAACTCAGAATGAGCATTTATTTTCATAATTCACTTTAAAAATTGAACTTAAATTCAGCAATCTAAAAAAATAACAACAGGTTTTTCGCTAGTTCTGACAATAAAAAAAAATCCACCTTTCCTTCCTAGCTTAGGTCCCTGGCTGTGCTATATTATCCACTACTCTCTTACAACCTGGCCCTTACCTGACTATTTACAAATAGGCCTGTGTTCAGCCTCACAAATACCCTCTTTTGATTCGGCGCGGTTAGAAAATTATTTCACCAATTTCCAAACTTTCTTTCTCATCCAAAATCCTAGAAAATAATTCTTGCGGACCAACACCTTTCACTAAATGCACAGTACTGAGGCACCATTGAGCGTCCAAAGACAATCTTTTTTTCTAATACTTTATTCCCGTTTTTTCCCACCTGATTTCCCCGAGTTGCCGACTGCTGGGTCAGTCTCTTTGATACCCCTCTAGAACGTCAACAGGAAGGAGGAAGCCATAGCATATGAGTCCTCAAAGTCACATGACGACTAGCCCTCGCTATTTTGTACATCACAGTCTCATGGGGAAAACACAGTGCTTTGCCGTCGGAGGAGAACAAACCAGAGTACTTTCCGTTCACTTAACCGCGAGCGCCAGGATGACCCAGAGGGGGACACTAGTGAACCCAGAATACTTTATCCAACCTAAACCCTTTATGCCCCACTAATTTTGGACCTCTGGCCGTGGTTTGAAACAGTGCGGCCAGGATTCAAACACCTAACTGCATGACGCAGAGATGTACTGACACTAGTAGAAGTTATTTTCTTTCGTAAAATAAGTATTACTATGTGGGGTCGCCTGAACAACCTCATTCCAATTCAATAAACCTGAGAAAAAAATGCCATCTCCAATTCTGTCTTACACAACACCTCTTAATGTGGCCATACATTTTGTCTTTATTCATATATTTCAAAGTACTCACATGCACTGGTTAGTGACAGAGAGCACTACACAGTCAGCAGGCTTCTTCTCCTCCTGTACCTGTCTGTAGAACTTCTGGTACAGAGATTTGCGTCTGTCTGCTTGACTGTAGCCCTCAGTCTTAGCTTTTTGAGCTTGTGAGAACAAGAAAAAATAAGAAGATCAGAAAGTACAACAAATAATCAATTCATTTCAAGAATGGTATCTATGCAAGTTAAAGGTTTTTACAAACTCTACCATCATTTAGTCTTAAACAACAAGGAAGAAGCTGAATTTAATCACTGCCAATTCTCACATCTTCATGGGCAACAGGTTAAATAACATTTGGTCATTTTCTCTTTCCATTTTAATACTGAAACTGCTTGATTCTCACATCTTTTCAAATTATCACTGGATGATGATTAATACACAGCACTTGTCTCATTATAAAATATCTAACATTACCATCCTGAAATTATAGAGTAGACGCTAAACACGTTCATAGCCTTATCCAGACAAGTAATACTGTTGAAGTAACAAACAGAATAGGAATATGATCACTCTAGATTTCTATCAGACATATCAGACTTTAAAAATTATGGGGCAGTCTTTTGTGCTTATTAAATGTATTTAATGCAAATCAATTTAAAAAATGAAGTTTCAACTTGGATTGACTTCTGTTTTTTAAAATAATGCAAATTCTTTTGCCAGTTTATAGTAAAATGAGACAAGACAATCTCACCATTTTGTTGATGCTGGTACCCTTCATACTGCTGGTTACCACTGAAGTTGTGCTGCTGATCTAGTTCTTCATAACTGAAATAAAAGCATGAAATAAGTATTTTCTTAAATTCCCATCAATGTAGTTAGAGGGCCCAGGTAGTTTCAATGATAATGTTTACTATTCATAAAGGATCAGGGAATAGCTGAAATTGCAGCATTGTAAGATAGCAACATAGTATGTTCTCTTCAGCCCCCCACCCATTCAGGGATGGTCTATTCCATTTCACATGGGGATGTAAGAGTACATCTGTCACCATCTCACATCTTGCTGTGATTGCAACTTACCCCAATTCTCTAAGGATATTATACATCACCATTGAAATTCCAATCAATTTACATATGAAACCATTATTTTTTTCAGTCATTATGCCACCGTATTATTTATCGGATTGGGGGATACCTGCTGTCATTTGAGACTAAAAAAGTAATTTAGATGAGTGATGAAATGTTCCCCCCACTAAATGTCCCATCTAGATAAACTGAGTCAACATTTTTTTGCGTTTTCCTTGCCATGGTTATTGAACATACATTGTAGATATATGGAGGGAGGAATTTAAACTCAATTTATTTCAGGAGCAACAACGGTGGCTCTAAACTAGAGGTCTCAAACTCTAATTACCTAGGGACCACGTCATAGGTGGTCTTGTGGAGGAGGGCCAGTGCAATAGAGATGAACAAAAAAACTGTACTGACTATATAACCTTCACATCTTTTTACTGTTTGCATTTCAAAAAGTTTACACGAATTGGTAACTATATACATAATCTAACCTAGCCTAGACCTACATATTTAGCCTATTTGCCAGAAACCTCCACATCCTTCTGCTGTGAAACACATTTGCATTCAGAAAGGGGGCAGTGGACACCCTGGGGACAGCCTGGTTTATTAATCAGTCTGCACCTATGCTTTGATTTATTAAAGTTCATTATCAAATACAGTTTCTCACACGGATAAGTGCTGCCAAAAAGAAACATGACCTGCCTGGACAGTTTCGGAATGTGGGAATGTTTTGGGAAACTCTCTGGGAAACTGCCAAAGTGTCTCCTCCATTCCTTGTGCCTTTCTGAATGTTTGCCTTGAGCTCAGTGTTGCACTGCAAGTCTATGAGGTCCATTTGAAATGTGTTTGGGGTATTGTCCACATCACAGGAGTGGTCTGCAATTGTCTGGAAAATGGTGATGAGTCTTAAAATCATAAAAGTGATACTCAAACTCCGACTAAAGATTTTCAATGACAGTCATACTCATCAGCATTGAGTAGCATTATTATCAATAATTGAAAGGCATATTGGTAAGCTAACATTTTTTTCCTCTTCAAGCTGTTTTCCCAGAGAAGGCTTTAAAATGTTCAAATTGCCCCTGCTGTTTTTAATTAAGAGTCTTAAGTGCCTGTTTGATATCCACTAAGAATGCTAAATCCATGAACCATGCTAAATCCATGTGTTGTGCTTAAAAAACATTTATACCATGACACAGTCATGCACCAGTGAAATGCATGTTTACTTATCCCGAGTACTACTACAAGAGACCAAAGAGCCAGGGGAATAAGGCAATCAAAGATCACATTATCCTAGGCATAATAAATGAACTCGGCGTACTCAATCAGTAGCAGTAACACTGCATCAAAATTTGGAACATCTAGCCTGCCACATTTTAAGAATTCTCTGATCACCTTCCTCAATTCAAAAACAGTCAATTCAAAAACCTTTACTGGACAGTGCCCCTGCTCGACCAGAGCAATTCTGTGAAGTCCAACACATCTCCACGTGTTGCATCTATTTCCTCCAGAAACACGCAGAACTGATGGTGTTGTAAACCTCTAGATCTGATGTAATTAATGTATTTCATCAAAACAGTTATAAAACTGTCAAATTTCAAGAATTTGCTGCAGAATGCCTGCAGTTGAATGATGAAGTGTAGTGCAATTGCAGGATCTACATTTTCTTCCTCCAGCTTTTTTGACTCAATACTACAACACCACTTTTTTCTGTCCATCAATTCCAATTCCAGCCAATTCATTTCAGGGTAGACCAGCACCTTCAATTACATTGCACAGCACCTGAAATATATATTTCTCAGTGGTCTTTCCCTGCATTGGATATAAAGTTACCAGTTCTTCTCTTAAGTTAAAACAGTCATTTAGAGACCTTACAAATATAGTGGCGGGGGGCAGGCGTCATAGCTCAGTGGGTAGAGCGGTCGTCTGGCAATTGAAAGGTTGCAGGATCGATCCCCGGTCCTGCATACAGCATGTCGAGGTGTCCTTGAGCAAGACACTTAACCCCTAACTGCTCCCCGAGCGCCATATGTTGGCAGCTCACTGCTCCTATACAATAGGTTGGGCCAAAAATGCAGAGATATCCAAATTTCCCCTTGCGGGTCTGATAAGGGAATCATTATCA
>OMLC01004250.1:6862-29214 GCA_900302585.1 Regalecus glesne | reverse complement strand
ATAATATATGTATGTATATATATATATAAAATATATATATATGTGTGTGTGTGTGTGTGTGTGTATATGTGTGTGTATATTTATGTGTATATGTACTGTGTAAGGAACGTGTACTCTATGTGCGTGCCTAAATGTTCAGTATGTGTATGTGACCTGGGAGGAGCCTGGGAGACTTGTAATGGGTGCCACAGTATATGGGTTGGGGCTTAGATCCCTGGTCTGTTCTTCCCTACTGCTACGACTGCTATTGTGGCCTCTTCAATGTTCATCATTCATTAATCCATGCATCCATCATCAGTTGCTTGTTCAGGTTGTGGGGTCATAATGGGTCCTATGCTGGTGCTCATTGTTGGGAAGGGCATGGGTGGGGGGGTACCCTGGACAAGTCACCCTTCCATTCTCATCTCATCTTGAATAGTTTGGGGATTTTGACATATTCTTCATATAACGTGAATTAGCCTAGTGGCTAGATGTGGCATAATTCCATTCCAGATCCTCATTTTAACCACTGTCCCTATAAAGGAGATTGTTATTATTGTTACTATATCTCTTGATATTACATTATAGTTATGTTATCCTATCCTTGATGTGTGCTATAGATTGTGTTTTATACTTTATACACAACATCCATTGCATGCCTGTGCGTCTTGGGAGTAAGAGGTCTCTTCTGTTGCTCTCCCTGAGGTTTCTTCCTATTGTTTTCTCCATTAGATGTTTTTTTTCTTAAGGGAGTCTGATGTGAGGGTCTAAGGAAAGAATGCTGTGTTACTGTAAAGCCCACAGGCTAATTTGTAATTTCTAATAATGGGCTATAAAAACAAAATTGACTAGTGACAAGACATCCAACATGAGACAGCTCTCCCAGAGTTATTCAACACTTGGAAGCAATAAAAATATCATCACTTGTGCCGATATGGTTTTCTCCCCTATACTTTGTTTGGTCAACATCAGTGGACAGTAGATTAGAAATATTCCCACACGTCACTGCTTGATTTGTTGGGCAACAAATAAACTAATTCACACACACACACACACACACACACACGCACATGTTACTATGTAAAATTATCTTTATTCTATATCTTTATATGTAATTTCCAACTATACAGTCTGTAGGATAATGTGGCAAAAACAGTTCCAAGGAACATAAGGTGATATGCACAAAAAAGATTACTATGGGTAAAAATAATCAAATGCATGACAGCTTTGGCACCCTCTGTAAATACGGATGCATTATAGGCATCATGGAACAGGATGACAGTCTTCTGCAATGTTACAATAAGTTTGCCAGGTAGTAGCTAGCTCAGGGTGTGGGCCGCTGACTCCCACCATGTGTCAGATAATATTGTATTAAGTATGAAAAAAAGGAAACAACCGTTCTGGATGTGGAAATGAAGAAACATATTTACAATGCTGTAAACCAATATATATTAATAACACTAGGTTAGAAAATAAATTGGTGCTGATAACAGGTGACTGTCCTCATTTAAAGCACCTGACAAGCTTTTCACATTTCCTCTCATTGTGTGTGCACTGCAAGCCTCCGACAGGCCCACACTCTTATGCATACAGTCATGTCAAAATGCCGAAAAAGCTCCAGCTATTAAAAAAAAACCCCAAAAGAACAAAAAACAAAACATACTGCTAAGACATGTTCACAAAATAAGTCTAAATAAAAAGCTTCCATAACTTTGGACATTATGGATTTGCTCATGTTAGTCAAACCTTAGTGTTTTCCACATGCTCACATGCACTGTACTGTACTGGATTGCAAAAGTAACTGGTACAGTCCATCTACGGCGAAGGGGTCATCAACAACGCAACTTGATGAGACAAAAAAAAAAATTAAAATTAAAATCAACCTGCCAACTTTCCATTTTGAGCGATGCAGCTGCCTCATGTATTAACATATCAAGTTATTTCAGATCCAAATAACAAAATCAATACTGAGAACACCAACGTTCCACTGAGTCATATAAAAACACTATATCAAACCGCCGCAATGACTCGGTCTTGGTTAGAGTCGTGTAAGGAAACTCGCAGGTGGTAGAACCGGGGTAAGCTTACACACACACATCTACCCCATTTCTCTTTCCTTGTCTGGCAACACCAATGGCAGAGCTCCCCCCCCATCTTGGCCTGAATCAATAGGCCAATCTGACACCCTGGGGCAGGAAATCACAAGTAGTAACTTCCTCCTGCTCCCTTTTGAACATAAAGTATTTGATGGATTCTTTACTGAGGATTATTTTGTTGAATTATGTACGAAATAAACATTGGAATTTGAACCCAACAAGACCAAATCACAACACCAGACTGAATTTGAAATGAGAAAAGGCTTATGTATAGTTCAGATTCGATAGAGAACATCAAGTTCCTTGCATTTCTTTGAACCCTCCTACCGTATAAGATCACTCGCCAAATATTTCCCCACCTCTACATTGAAATGGGTATGTATGGGTCAGCCAAGGTGACCCAGGTTACATTAAACGCATCTAAGGGTGCTTGCTTTCATGTATGCATGTTTTCAGTTTGTTTTGTAGAGCTCTGACCGCAGAAGTGATGTTTTGGAGGTCTACATTCCAGTTCAGCGATATTGGACGTGATGACTGTACTCCTCTCACAATGGGATACTGCACAAGGAATCCTATATACACATTCCCATGGAGCACTTCAACTCAGTTCACCCAGAACACACAAAACAAAGTCTCTCTCAATGCTTCAACTCCTTCTTCTCAAAGCCCAAATCGGCCTACTTGGGTGAGTAAATGCTCAATGCATAAAACAAACCACATCTAAGCCAGGAAGCCAGAGCATCAGTCTATTCCAGGGGAGTAAGACAAGTAATCCGCACATCTGAAGTCATGTAGGTTAGCTGGCGAGACGAAGGCCCTAGTGTCGGCTTCGCAGCTGTAAGACAACTATCCCCCATCGGACCACATTACACAAACCACCAAATAATCTGTTTTGTAGAATAAGTCCCCTCTTCTGATTCAACACAACTGCTCCTCCACACTTGACTAGACCACCTATTCATTTCTGTATGTGATGTATCTTGCGATGATAAAAGTATGTAAAAAAAAAACAAAAAAAA
Organism: Regalecus glesne; assembly: GCA_900302585.1. Lineage (NCBI taxonomy): Eukaryota > Metazoa > Chordata > Actinopteri > Lampriformes > Regalecidae > Regalecus > Regalecus glesne. The sequence continues at coordinate 26,120 of OMLC01004250.1, read as the reverse complement.
CCTCAAGTACCTAAGTTTAGACCCAACTAGAAAACCAAGATTAGTCACGATGACACTAAGCTGTTCTTGGTGTGTTCTTATAACAGGTTCGTATACCAGTCTGTACATAAGCATCATACAAGGTAAATGTGAAGAGAAACCATCAGCCAGGCAGAAGCCATTCATTCACTAGCTTATGATGCGATTCACAGTAGCATTACTGTACTTCAAATGTTACCATTGACAACATTGCAGAGGGATGTTACCCCATGTTCACCATGGTGCAGTAACCATGCCTCAGTTTCAACATATCAGTTGCATAGCCATTCTTTTTTTTTTTCCAAGGCTAACTTTGTACAAAATACTTCTTGTACTGATCTGTCTGATACAATCATTCATTATCAAACTTGTGCTTTGTTAAATACCAATGACACGACCACTGTGCTTCAGCTACTACAATGAACCCTTAGTATACAGTCGTTCAAGAAGCTACGAATCTACTTTGGCAAAGAACAGGCAGACAAACAGACAGATAATTACATAACCAGTGGAAGTTAGGAAGTTATTGTTACACAAAGCCAAAAACACACCGGAACAACATGAAAATCAGGCTGTCATTCTCATGTTGTGCGAAACCATATTCTGATGGCTGACTAAACATTTCCTTGGTGCTGAACCTACAAAAAAGCTGAAATGTACTTGTCATTTCAAAAGGGTGAACAGAAACAGTTTAAGTGATGTACAGGCCAGGCTGTATTTGGCAGGGCTAGTCTGCCTTTCAGGGATTCATTAAAACCACAGTATATTGACCATTTCCATAATGGTTTACAGTGATAAATTTAACATATTGACCAGAGGGGACAAAGCATATTTCAATTTAGAACAAAATTTTGCATAACTATTCATTAGGTCTTTTTAAAGAGCAATGTATGTATATATATATAAAAAAAATAGAACAAATTCTTTTCAACATGGGACTTCAAAACTGTGGACAATAAAGTCGGTTTGGAGGACCAAGCAGGCACATAGTCATCAGACAGTAAAAATGGTCTAGCTAGCTGTTGGTCCTTTATACTTCTCTTCAAATAATCTTCATTATAACATTATTTAATTTCTTTTACACATCTCCTGTACACAAACCCTCTTAAATCCACTCCAGCATTTAAAATGTGCAGCTCCATCTCAGTCCCAATGGATCCCCCCTCCCCCTTGTTTTGTGAGGAAGAAATCCAACTGAATCTATTGGAAAGTGTCAAAGGCAGGAACTGGGAAATGGCTCAGGAGTTTCAGTTTATTCCTCCTCTTCCTCCTCCTCCTCCTCCTCCTCATCATCATCTTCATCGTGGCAGTGAGTGATCTCCTGGGGAGTCTGCGGAAATAGGTTGGGAGGTTTGATCTCACTGACTGAGCGGGTCAGTTGGTTGCGCTTGCATTCCAGGTCCTTGCAGTCGCTGCATTGACTCCGGTTCCGCGTGGCCAACGGTGACTCAGCGTCGATGTCCACATGTGTGTGCTCCACAGTCGACTCGTGGGGCATCTGAGGAGTGAGGAGAGAGGACAGTGAGAGGGTAGATGACATGAGGAGACTAGAAGAGGGGAGAGGGAATAGAGATGAGGGGGTGTAAAAGCAATCTTTTGAGTAGTTTGTGTTAGTCCGCAAATAGACCTGGGAGTCTTCTCAATGTGATAACAGTCTTTGACATTGGACTACTCTCTGGCTAAATAAAGAATATGTTTATTAGCACTTTCCTTGAGCTATAATCACAATCTTAGATATCTAACATGAAATTAAATTCCTCCTATAGGATCTCTCTGTTCTAGAACTCAAGGCTAATGGTTCCTATTTTCCGTTAAAATTAGAGACTGGATTTCTACTCATCACTGCATATAAAACTAGTTATTTGAATCAGCAGAAGTAGTGAGGTAGTTATCTGTCATCTAGTTTTCTTATGTAGTGACTTAGTCATTCATGCAAATTCTCCACACAGACACTTACCAGTACATGTGATGCTCTGAAGAGGTAGCTGAAAGGGTAGTAGAGGAGATTGATGAAGGAAGCAGCGTACAAGTCAGCATAGCGCATCACCTGGGAGGCAAACAGGGTTTGCCTGGAGCCACTACGGAAAAGGCTTCCCATCATCCCATAGCACATGTCCATGTCATGGGTCACTTTCTGGGAGGAGATGAGAAGGAACTGGGTCAAGCCTTTTGCAAAGGTACCAACGAAAATGAGCTTGATAAATGACGTCTGGGAAAAAAATCTACACCTACGAATTAGATGGGGTTCCACGTAAGAGCACTATTACATTCTAAGCATTAAACTCAAGTCCTTATCCATTGTGACTTGCGATGACACAGTCGGTATAGTATCTTGTTCGAGGACACTTCAACAGGATAGCCACCCTGACACCATAATGGCTCTTTGAGCAGTGAGTGGCTTCAATACAGTATAAGAATCAGAGGGGTTTTGGAATAGCATTGGTTGGATTACCGTCAATAATTGGAAAGTGCCAATTCTAAAGCAAATGTGCAGTTTGCTCAAAGTATTGGGAAATGATTAAACAGAAGAAAGAAGCATGAAGAAAGCAGAGAAGCGTGTCGAGGTGTCCTGGAGCAAGACACTGTTCCCCCAATTGCTCTGCCCTGTGATAGACTGGCGACCCATACAGGGTGTACCCCGCCTTTCGCCCAATGAGAACGGAGATAGGCTCCAGTTCCCCCGTGACCCGATTTTGGATAAGAGGTTGACAATGGATGGATGGAAGAAGTAGTGCCATTAAATAAGTGTGAGCATAAGAGAGTACTTTTGTTACTTTCAGTTTTTAACGAGTAAAATTACTTTGAAAAATAAATCAGAGCTAATTGGGCAGGAAATAGATGGATGAAAAGTGGATAAGAGTGGGTTAGCATGGTAAAAATAATGAGCAAATTTCTGGGCCAGGGCTTGGAGCATCACAGCAAGCTTAGTTACTCTAGCTTAAAACTTCTGATCAGAAGGCTGCTTGAATGTTGGTCCAATGTTAACTCTATAGGGAAAATATGTGCAAGTAAAACAAAGCCAAATTAATTTTAAAAAATGAGGTATGGAGTTTGCGCTGCCAGACTATATACAGCAACCTAGCCCAGAGAGAAGTTTAAGTTAGGAAAATGTTATGGGTCTAACTCAAAAATTCAAAAAGAAAGAGATGATGATTCAGATGAGGAGGACAAAGAAAAAGAAGAACTAGTTACAGTATATTAAGCATTTTGTAAGGCCTCAGGTTTAACAACCATTAAGGGGAAGTTGAAACACCATGATCATTGGCCCAGAATAAAACAGGACCCATCAGAGGCCCTAAAGCTAGGAAATTATAAACACATCTCTTTTTATCAGTCAAGTCAATTTTATTTGTATGGCCCATTATCAAAAATCAACAAGGTGCCTCAATGGACTTTACCCTAACACAACATCCTTAGACCCTCACATCAGATAAGGAACAACTCCCTTATAATCCCTTTAACAGGGAGAACAATAAGAAGAAACCTCAGAGAGACCAACAGAGGAGGGATCTCTCTCCCAAGACGGACAGCTGCTGTGTTGTAAGTGAAAATCATGTTAAAGCTATACCTTTACTCTCCTCTGGATAGCGCTGATGTCTGGTCTCTCATTGCTGCTGCTGTCCAGATGCCTTGTGAAGAGCGCAGAGGATAAGATGGCAGAAAGGGGGATGATGAAGCAGGGAAAAGACAGACAGTGTCATAAATATGTTGATGAAAGTCATAAGAGAGATGGGAAACTGCGCAGAGTTATAAATAAGCCTCTGGGAACCCAGTTATCAGGATACATGCACGAGCCAATCCTCTCTCTTTCGCTCTCTCTCTCACATACACGCACACATATAAAGACACACACAGACACAAACACACACAGAGGGCCAAGGGTTAAAGTGTTGGGGGTGGGGATGGAAAAAGAAAACAGAAAAAAGAAAACGGCAGGGGAAAGGAGGTTAAAAGGTCATAGAACTTACTTGTAGAGCTCTGCCAAGAAAATATCCAAGCCCTGCAGTTCCTCAAATAATGCTAGGAAGGAGAAAGAGGGCAGGTGAGTATATCTTTTCACCAATATCTTAACCACAATGGCTTGTGTTTGTGTGGGTAAACAGGCCCTGTGTGTACGCGTGCAAGTGTATGAGTCTGTCTTTTCTGACCCATATATCTCTTGATTATCATTTATCATTTTCGTTATTTCAACTAGCACGATAGATAAAGGCAAAATATATATGAACTCCATGAAAGAATGTAACTTTATCTATGCAGGTGTTAATGTTAACTGTGTGTGTGTGTATCCAGCCTTACAGCTCTTGTCTGTCCAAACGTGTAACTCTTGAGCAAGCTCTGGTATGACCAGGAAAGTCCTCCAACCTTGCCGCTTCTTGGATTTGAGAATGTCTCCAAAAATATGGTCCCCAATGTAGACTATGTCCTTACCCTTGGCTCCAAGGAGATCACATACTATGTCTGAAGAACCTAGGTCCAAGAAGTATAAAGTGAGAGAGAGGACAATATAGAGATATGATACGCGATGTTTGTGTGCCTATATGCCACCTTGTACAGGAATATGAATACGAATGCGGAGGCATATTTAACAGTTTGTATGTTGTGTATTGAGAACTCAGTTTGTTGAACTTTTTTTGCCAATATTTACAGGCATGAGTGGATGGATGAGTGAATGAATTGGCATCGGTTTTACCTCCAGAGTAGACTATGCCATGCTGCAGAGGCCCTGTGTAGGTTCCTATCTTAAGTCTTCCTGTAGTCTGAAATTTCGTGAAAATAAATAGTATTACCAAGTGGAATGACCCTGACACAATGTAAAATAATAGAACACACCATTCAGTTTCAAAGGGACAAACGAAACCTAATACTGAGCAAATACTTTTTCTGTCAAGGAGATAAGTATTACTATTTAAAGGCTACGTGTAATATTTTGGCTGTTAGGTAATGCTTGTCAGATAATTAATGCCTGAAGTATTATCTGTCTAGCATTATCTGATTTTGGGGTGGGGGGGCTAGTCCTTTACTTTGTTTAGGTTGCTACTGTTCAGCAACCTCTGCTGACCCCCCAAGTTTCCGCATTATAAAACAGGGGGCAGGGCCAGCTGCAAAGACTGTAATGCACCACCCTCCATATTGAATTGACTTCCTCACCAAACCCATCATTATCCACAATCTATGCATGCAACCACAGCAAACTGAGATAAAGTGTTGGGAAATGGCCGGTACTAGCATGTGGGCTGTACATTAGGTACCTTTCTATTTGAATTTCCTTTTCTATTCCCATTTTAATTTTGTAGCCCCTATTCACATTGCTGAACAACAGAGGTCAGCATTTAGGTAACATTTTTTTAAAACAGACAATTTAAGAAGCTTTTAAGCTCAGGATTAAACTGCATCTGTTCAAAACAACTGGCCATCTGCACACAAACTCCTCCCTTTATAACAGAGCTCTAACCTGCTCCAGTACTGCTTAAATTACAGCTTCTCTCTGTTTTCACATACTGTAATTACATTATCATATTATATTCCGAGTTAAATATAGTGTCAGTGTAACACAAAGCTCACACTGACACCTTCAAAACATGTAACCGCAGTGTAGCTTCAGTTCTCGGCTGGGATGTACTTGGTAGTTTTGTCCCGTCAGCTCAGTGTTAGTTTTTTCATGTTAGGAGATTTTTCTGCCAAATGTAAAGTTGTGTACTCACCGTATCAACTTGTCTGAGTACTGTACCCTCACCAAAAAACAAAGGCTTCCTGGCATCCACTAAAATCAAGTCAAAGTAGGACTGCCAGGGCCGGTGGGGAGTGCCATGCTGAAATAGATGAGAAAACACATACAGACATATTTTTGGAAACATGGCTATGTGCATTATGAAAATATAAAACATAATCAGAGGGATAATTTGAACAACAACAATTACATAATATAATTATAACAAAATAAGTCACCATTAATACATTTTATCAGATACAAAGGGCCAAGTCATGACTAGATTACCTTGGGGCCATGGGGGAAGTCAAACAGGTAAGTCATTATTTTCTGTGAAAAGACACATTGACAGGCACTTATCATCCAACATTTTACATGAGAGGTTTGGAGGTACATGATTTTTAGCTGAAACGGTAGCTACATGCCATTTGAACTCCCAAGTGTGACATCAGCAGCCATTTTAGGATATTATAATAGGGCTTGGCAAACCCTTAAACTTCATCACCAACTCTTAATGTGGGACAGCTATTCATGGCAACATACACTTACATCAGTGTATTTGTAGTCACTGTTGGTAGCCAAGAATACCTTGGCTACTTCATTCATTCGGCTTAGAAGAAGTGGGAGCTTTCCCTAAAGGAAGAAGAGAGATCAGTATTTCGGCTTTTTTTATAATAGCATACCTGTAGATCAGCTCATTAAAGAAAGCTAAGCATGTGTGTTCTCTGTCACAGTAACTTTGTTAGCCATAACAGATGTAAGCGACATAGGACTTCATGTCAAATAGTGAAAATAATAAAGAAAATAATAATTAAAAAAATTAAAATAATACAAGGAAACATATAAAAAGCTTATGCTAAATTGAGTACTTACATCTTTTACAACATACTTCTCAAGGTTTTCTACAGTCTTTATCTTCAGGGTACCCTGCAAGATAAGATACAAGAAAATGTTTGGACCAAAATTGTATCTTTACCTAAACCGTACAACTCCAAAATTAACTCCAGTGGCATGCATACATGCATGTGTGATGTGTGTGAGACAGCCATAAGATTGGAGAAGTATGCGGGAAAAAAACATTCCAGATGAGGGAAAAAAATAATCATTGAGGAGAGTGACATGATAGTTCTCTTACTTCTCTCTACACGTTACAATAAGATGCCACTAATGCAGGTACAGGCTCTAAATGCTCCAGTAAACAATGCACAAAATTGGTGGATATGAGGCAGTAGGGTTTCTGTTAATAAGCATGGATGCCTGGTAAACATTCTCATAAAGCTGAAGCAAAAATATCAACTTAAGAGGCATCTACCTTGAAGTGGACCCAGTCTACAGCATCACGGACATCCTGGAACATGCTCTTAAAAGACATGAAGAGGTCACCGTCCTTGAAGCCGGTTTCACAACTAGAGGGAGAGGACGGGACACACACACACACACACATTCACAGCTGTAGGAACAGGCCACACCTTAAAAAAAAGGCTTGCCATTTTCAAAACATGACATTTTGTTTTTTGTTGTTTGCTTTTAAATGGGATAGCCTTCCCTTGTTGGAGGGGTCCCCAGTCAAACAGGAAAACATTCTCCCCCTAAAAGACCAACAACCAGGTTTAAGAGGGACAAAGGGACATGCAGCCATTCCAGATCACATATCAACAGATTTAACAAGCTATGATATCTCCTTTAGAATATTATTTTACGATTACATCCTAAAGAGTGAAATAATTTTGTACACAGTGATTAGTCCGTAATTGCTGAAAAGTATTCCTATCTCAGTCAGATAAGAATCCATGCGTGATTAAAATTATGCATCATGCAGTTTAATCATCTTTACTCAGATAAAAAAAAAGTTAAGCAGAACGGCCAATTCCTAATCAGGGAAACTCTATATCGTTCTTTTGAAGGATAAGATTTTTAAAATGTTATTAGTTGAGACAGCTGGAGCCATTCATGCTGTGGGACTGGCTCTTGATGCTGTTAGACTTCAAATTGTCTTTGATCATGTCATCATGATGTATCCCAGAAATTGTTTTGAATCACATAAAAAGTAGCCTGACTAGTGTTTCTTTACCTCGCATATCTGTCACAGTTGGAGAAGAAATCCACAAGGCAAGCAAAGAGGTAGGTTTCTGCAGTAAACAAAGGAAAACAACTTTGTTATGAATAATGATTAAGGGTTAAGGTATTGACGACCTTGAATTCTTGTGTTCAGACAAGAGTCTGGACCTATCCAGATTCCGATTGTGACTAATTGACTCAAGACAAAATGCCTGCTTATCTCTAAATGGATGCTATCCGGTCCCTCTATATACGCTTTGACTACCTGGAAGGTTAAACAGAGTGTTGAGGATATAGAAGCGCTCTGTATCGTCTCTTTGGATGAACTTGTTTGGGTACAGCTCACGAATCTCGGGGCTGAGAAGAAAGAAGACAAAATGACAAGCGATGATCTGCACATTCGGGGGTGTTAATACATTTGAAAACATTAAGATATTCGCCAAAGAGAATGTCAAATGAATAATGTTTTCTTATCTTTATATAATAATCTGCAATATATTGACATTGCACATGAAACAGAGACCAGATTAATTATGACACCAATTTAAGTGAGATACAAATCTGTAATAAGTGAAAGTGATGCAAAATGGGGTATATGTGTGGAAGTGGTTGGGGTTACTTACCCTCGGAGGAAATTAAAGCCATGGACGCAGACCAGGATGTTACCATAGGCATCAACCTTTAACAGGTTTCCATACATCGTATCAAACACAAGCCCCCTGAAAGTAAAGAGAAGAAAATCACAAGTCCATAGACATCCACCTTTGGTGAGAATGACAAAAAAGTTGAATCAGTTCATCTGGATACAGCATTTAACATTGAAAGAAACATTTCATCACTCACACAAGTGCCATCTTCAGTCTGAGCTGACTGCAGGCATCCCACCCTTATAAACAAAACAGTTGTATAATGACCGAAACCAATGATGGTTTCATATACAAGTTGGCCATTTGCTGGAGTTTAAATGATTATGAATACTGTTCACAGAGGATTAGGTAATAGTTGCAATCAAAACATTGTAAAATGACAACAGATCCACTCTTAGCTCCACCTCCCATTTAAGGGATGATTGTTCCCTCTTCACATAAATGCCCTCTTTGACTCCCTGTTCAAACCAGAGTTCCTCCCTATCAAGGATGTGCACATCCTCATCCTTGAAAGAGTGGCGACTGGGCTGCAGATGGGTGTAGACTGTGGAGTCCTTCCCTAACGCATGAGTTAATATGTGTTTCCCCATCCTCTTGGCAAATGTCCGTTTGGTTTCCCTGAATGTACAAGTCATGGCAATCCTCCTAACTGTTTTGAGATTTTGTTACCTGGATTATTGAGGATACAGAAATACCTTAAGTAAGAAGGAATAGGATAAGTGTGTAAATGAGAAAGCAGATGGCCCTGCTCTGTGCCAAGAAATGACAAATTATTTGCTGTTAAAAATGAATCAATAAAGCATCACCTGACAAATATTTTTTTTACTCCAAGTTGAATAAAGCAGCACATAAAAATGAAATTCGGCAATTTAAAAAATAAATAATTTAACACCTGTAGATATTCAATTTTCATAATAACGTTCATCATGTCAAAATGGAATAAAATAATAGCAACAACCTTGTAAAAATGCCTGAAGTACCCTTAAGTGACGAATTTGCTTAAAATCCAAGAGGGCAAGAGAAATATAACGACTACCAATGCATTTCAGTTGACAGCTAGCCTTCATCAGGGTACACAAGGAAAGACCACCTCATTTCATTATGGCTCTTAAATGCCAAGCAGTACTTAGTTTTACAAATAACCCTTAATAATGTTGAATGGTACCTGTAACTTGCTACTAATCCATTTCTGCAGAAACATTCTAGCCGTATCAACTGAGGACAGTCAGGTGATGGTTTATAGCCGAGAGATCAAGGAAAAAGTCAAAATTTAATGACTGGGCCAAGTTGAGCAAACAATTTAAGACAGCCCAAATTTCTGGTAAAATGCCACCCCTGTACTCACATAACCTTAAGTATTGAAAACTGCATATACGGTCACTACTTCTTTCAGCTTGTTCCCCATTTCTCAGGGGTTACCACGGCAAATTTTGTCAATCTGTATGATGATCTGGCAAAAATATACATTGGATGCCCTTCCTGACATAATCACTAACCCTATGGACAGGAGCACCAGTAGAGCACTGGATGCCATCCAGGTATTCATGGACTTGAGTCCATACCCATTACTCCTGTGCATATACAGTCACTTGCTCTGCAACCAGTGTTATAAGATTGGTCTGACCTGGTGGGGAAGGACGGGTCATAGACAAAGCTGAGCAGCTCCTGAGGGTAGCCAATGGACACCAGGCGTTCCACTGTCAACTCGAAGCCCAAAGATTCATACTCTGGTGATTTATACACTGCAATCCACCAAAAGAAGACAAACACACATTTAGAAATTCAATATTTTACCAACTGTGCATATGGTTAGACAATAACACATTGTGATCAATCTACTTTTACCATCACCTATGATGTTCAAGGTATTAAAAGATGTTAGGAAATTACTGCATTCAAGTGGTCGATCAGTAATGGCAAAATTTCCTGGTTTAGTGACTGGATTTTAATGCTATCTGTCTGAATTGCTATGCAGCTGCAAAACAAAAAGAAAAGTAAAATGACAGGAACAATAATCTATACAATGAGCCACAGTAAGAAGTATGGCTTACTGGTAAAGCAGCAATTTTTAGTTTTTGGTTTACCGGTTTACTGCCACATGACACAGGTTGGTGGAATTTGTTCTCTGCATGCAACTCATCCTATTATATAGGAGCAGTGAGCAGCCACCAATTAGCGCCCAGGGAACATTTAGGGGTTCCGTGTCTTACTGGAGGTCCTGCTTTCTGCAGGACCGGGGATTAAACCTGCAACTTTCCAATTGCTAGATGACTGCTCTATTCACTGAGCCATGTCACCCCTATTATCATGTCCTAAAGTAAACAAAGTTTATTTAGAGGTCCGACACACACGCGCACGCACGCCTGCCTGAATGTTCTGTGAGCTAATCCATGGTAGAAACATGAGCCAGTGTGGAAAAAAAGACTCCGCTCAACTTTCAGTAGCAGCTCTAATGAGCCCTGCTGAGACCAGAGGCACTTTGAAAACAAAGAAACAGCACCCTGTCACAGCCATAGCCTGACATTGCATCCCGGCCCAACAATGAGCAAAGGTAGGGGCAGTCTCTGAAAATAGAAATACAGATTGACGTAAAGTTCACAAGGCTGATGATGGATTAAAATGCTATCTGAGACTAGGAAAATAATATGGCAGATGCTATTATTACAAAATAAGGAATGTGTTGTTGCAATTTTCTGATTTCTACATCTTAAGAGGGGTAGAAACAGGTCACTGCAGGGGGGGGGGCTTGGCTAGAGAACCTTGGACAATCAGCTGACTGGACCAACAAGAGCACAGCAGGATAAAGAGGGAGACAGTGAAATCTCAGTGAGATCCTTAGGGTTCACACTGTACATAATCCTGTGCCAAGTTGGCCAAGTTACACATAGCCTAGATGTTTGTGCCTACAGTATAGGTTTGAAAGCCCAAGCCTAATTCTGCATAATATTCGAGTGATCCTTACTGTTCAAACTCCCATGGTCTCCCTACAAGCTAGCAGAAGTTTGGGCACTGAGCCTAGACCAGCCCAGAGCAGTAGCATGCACCAACAGGATCCTCGGTGCACTAATCCTTCCCTCTACTTTATTCACCCACTTTTAAACTCTACATCACTACAAAGCAACCTATTTTTTAACATGTTAAACCTCTCCAGGAACTTTCTTTTCATCCATTTTCAGTTAACAGGGGATCTCTCCTCATGCTCTGAGCTGGGAACAGCTTTATCCCTCTCTACACACACAAATCAGGGTTCCCCAAGATAAACACATAAAATGTGTTCCAGGGTACAAACTCATGGTCATGCAGTTGTTGAATTATAATGACAGGTGAACGTCTCTCACACGGCATCCACAGATGGAGATCTATTTCCATCCATCCATTGTCAACCGCTTATCTGAAGTCGGGTCACAGGGGTACTGGAGCCTATCTCAGTTCTCATTAAGGGAAAGGCGGGGATACAGCTTTGAAGGGTTGCCAGTCTATCACATGATAGAGCAACTAGAGGAACAGTTTCTTGCTCAAGGACACTTCCACATGCTTCTCTGCAGGTGCGGGGCTCGAACCTGCAGTCTTTCGATTGCCAAATGACCGCTCTACCCACTTAGCCATACCACAAAAGTTAATTCAGGCAGAAACTTCACTGCTACAAATATGGTGAAAATATAAAGATTTGCAAATTGTTATTTGTTTTTCATAGTTTATATAGTATAGTATAACTTCAATACCCAATGTCTAAACTACTTAAAATACAACAACAAGAAACGTTTATGGACACTTATACAACAGATGCAACATACTTTTTGGTTCTAATTCTGAAAATATGGGCCTCAAGTTTTCACATTAGGTTTTCTTTGATTTGTACAGCTGCATAAAAAAAAAATATTGGCCTTTGAACAAGACAGACTGGGAAAGCAAACTCATTGAAAGTCACACAGGGTGTTCAAGTTATTTGGAAGGGGGCTGAGTACTGTCAACACATACCAATTTTTTTTCATTTTGTGTAGACTGGTAGCTGTGTCATGGTTGCCAATGTCCTTGGTTCGCATACCTCTTTGCTTTGTTGTGGCCTTTGCTCCCTTGACCGTACACACAATCTCATATTCCTCATCCTCATGCTTAAAACATGTGCATGAACATGAGTACACAGGCGCCGCCACCCACATTGGCTTGGGGTCGGAAGAGCAGCCACTAAGGCTTTCTTAACCTCCTATCTCCGACATGTTTGATAATGATAATTATACTACCCCCAGCCACACCATTCCAAATGTGAGGTGGATGGGTGGAAATTTCAAGTTATACAGCTTACAGCCCAGGTCCCAGATGTATGGTTTACCCCTAAAGTAAACAACCTATCTCCTGCCTGTGATAGGATAGTGTACCCAATTCATTTGAAGTGTTCCACAATAATTTTTCAGTCTTTATGTTTAGCAAATTACGAAGCCATTTCGGTTATAAAACCAACACTTCAGCCGTTTATCTGTAGCTTCTCAAATAGTCATCTGTCACTGACTTATGCATAACTGTTAAACATATTGTGGAGAATTAGCCAAAAATAAGTAAGAAATCCTGGGCACATCCTTAAGGACCAATAATAATCTAGCCAAAGGGTTAATGGAAGATTAGGTTACAACTGTAACTCTTGATAGAGTCTGGAGCTAAATGCATGTTAATGAAAGACTCTCTACGGGGTTTTACAGGCCCCCTTTCAGGGCAAATATGACAGATGTGGCAATACCGTCTCATAACGGTGTCTGGTTTCATTACTGTTCGTGAAACCATAGGGAGTAGGCGAGGTCTGTATGCACGAGTAAAGACATATTGAGTACAGCACCTGAGTTGGAGAGTGTCTGTGGGGGACCTTTAATCCTTACATATTTGTTTGACCTCCATACAAACATAGTTAGCTATTTAGTTTTACACAATGTACAGTGCAGGGTCATGTAAAGGCAAGTTACATGTATTTGGATAATCCTAAATCACTATTGAGTCCCAGAAGGCTTTACAATCACAATATGTGCAATGATCAATGCCCTCTACACTTGATTTGGATGAGGAAAAAATCTCTACTCAACCTACTGGTAACCAGAGATGATGTGAATATTTGTAGGGTTTTACACCCACTGCACATACTTTACGCAAAACAACATTATCCATTATAGTAGATTCCCAGTTGAATGAATGAACCCTGTGACAATTATTGGCTTTTAAAGCAGTAGTAGACACATTTTTTGATTGAACTTATGAAGTAATGGTAGCATTTAGATTGGTTCCCTATAATCCTCATTTTGAGGCTTATAAGGAACCCAATTCTATCCGTCAATGGGTATAATCTCATGGTAAAATGAAGGCTTGATTTACAGCCCTACGTATCAACCAATGCCAACCATTATGCAATCAAAATAGGAAGAGGATAGTGCTTTCAGGTAGCCATCAGCAGCTGTCCTCAGTAGGGAAATGGCAGGTGGTGGAACACAAAATGACATTGGAAGCTAACTGGCAAAAGAAAAAGAGCTTTGTTGACTAGGGACGCGAAGAGGGGGAGTGATGAAAACAGGTAAAATGAGAGGTAAAATTGGACTGGCATTCACTTGATCGAGCAAACACTGTTTCCCCATCAAAATCTGTTTTCCCATAGGCAAAAAAAGGCTTCATATGGAAATGGGTATAGTCTATAATTAGGTTAAGGTAAGAGAACCATTTGCATTTGTGATAGTTGCACTCAAAATAAAGACACCTAGAAATACTGGGGGAGGGTTTGAAAAGCTGTCAACAGCTGTAGACCACCTAACTCCACAATCCCAAAACATGATGGTGGATATACGACTGGGTAAGTGAGATAAACATCAAAGATGCGTTGCTACAAGCAAAAACTGCAGGAAGTTAAATCAGATGTACATCAGGGGATTTATTTTAAGTCAAACCCTCTTTGGTATTCTCCAAGATGTTTCAACATATGGAAATCCTCAAAAAAAATGTCATGCCAACACACATGAACTAAAACTGTATAACTATTAAATATTTTCAAATGAAAAACAAAAAATGGCCTCAGAAAAAGCTACAAAGCAGTTCTGAAGAAAATTGAACATTTTTGCATGTCAAAAACCCACAAGCAAGGCATTAAACTAATTTTGGCAGGAATGACATGCTGCTGACAAGCAGAGTACATTCTGTGAAACTGGTCGCTCTCCAGATATTATAGAGCAGCGGGCTTCTGCAGGAAAAACCCAAAGCAGCACAGAGACATGGCAGTAGTACTTCTTGTAAGCATTAACACTTCAGTTATGAGTGCACATAAAGCGATCTCTCAGCAGTTGAGCGTTTGTGGAATCTCTTATGTTGCAGATAGGGAGAGCGCTGACAAGCCAGATGGGTAGTATGAGTGATCCCTTTTCTCGAAAGAGGTGGTGGTGGTGGTGGTGTGTGTGTGTGTGGGGGGGGGTCAGTCTCAAACATGAAAACAGACATGATCTGCTTCTCAAAGTCAAAGAAGCAGTATTTATAGACAAGATGACCACAAATAAAGTGAGGCTGAGTCACAAAAGCATATCTACTACAAAGAAATATTGAAGGAGAGGGGATATATAAATATAATTTTAAACATCAGGATTTATTTTTTTTACAATCAGTCATTAATCAGAATAAAAGATAACATTTTCATATAATAAAACTTTCTTATGAGGAAGCTCTGCTTGCGAACTGTGTTCTTATCTATGAGTAAAGTCCTGAATGGCATCCATTTTTAAATCATTTAAAGGTCCAGCAGACTTTTTGAAGGCTTTTTTTTATCCCCTATTACACTGTCAGCACTCCAAAACTATATTTTGTGGACAATCAGCTGCAGTTTTAGAAACAGATTTTGCATCATACCCATCACAGATTGGAGAGTGAATATTCTAGCCTCTTAAATCGACATACATGTCAATCTACATGTAGTGGGTCAATGTAATCCCAACAACTAACATTTTGGTTTCTTAAATTCCAGAGAGGATATTTTGGTGACTACATATCCTTCTCAAAATCTAAATTTATCCTGCAATTCAAGGAATGTGCTTTCCTCCTTGTCTGGATGAAAAAATCCTGTTTTTGTCTTGCCATCTCTAACCCACACATCAGTTTGGATTTACTGTGATAGATGAGCTCATTTGGATTGGCTGGCATTATCAACACCACAACAAGAAGGAGAATCCATTTGGGCTGTGGAGTTACTGGGCAAACAGAAACCAATTCCACCCGCATGATGAAAACTGAAATCCAAACTGGTAGCAGTTGATGTATACGGTTTACCTGCTAGAGTGTAATCCATATCAAAGCCAAAGCACTTAATCTTCTCCATGGCCAAGCTTCTGTTGACAAAAACTCTACAAGAACAAAAATAAAGAAAAAAAAACAGTCATTGACAGTTGATAAAATGGTCTGGTGACAACCCTATCTAAACTGTGATAAGATTCAGATTAATTTTGACCGGCTGTTCTTGCTTGATAATCTTCTTGAGTTCACTAAGTCTACTGTTGCCATCATTATTAAAAAAGTAAAGTGAGCTAGCCCAGATGTTATTCATGGTTTATACAAGAGAGCGGGTAAAATATTGCTCTTACATCGGCAAGTTAACTCAATCAAAATGTCTAGATGCACAAACAACTAAAGAAATAGGTCCTTCTTCCTCATTATGCAACCTTTATTACACTCCTGCAAAACCGTAACTTAATGTTAGAGGTTGAAATTATAGTCCTGTTTCTCAGGAGCAATACTAGAGCTGTAATCTTAAAACAATGACTAGCTTTGATCAAATGTGAAACCAAAATATTTTATTGCACTCTTCAAATTAACATATAACACTTAACATTGGTAACATTGTGCAAAAATAACATCCATCCATCGTCAACCACTCATCCAAAGTCGGGTCCCGGGGGAACTGGGGCCTATCTCAGTTAACCCAGGGCGAAAGACAGGGATACACCCTTGAAGAGTGGCCAGTCCATCACAGGCTAAAGCAATTAGGGGAAAAGCAAAAATAACATGCTGCTTGAAATTGACCTATTTATCTTTTTTTCACCATATGAATGTGAAGCCCCCTGTGACAGTAATTGTGATTTAGGGCTATTCAAATAAAGTAATATTGGCTATACCAAAATGCTCAAAGGAAGAATGCAGATGTCAGGCAGAAAAAAGTAACTATCTTTTCAGTTGCAGGGTGTTATTTGTTAGTTGGTTATGAAGACATTAGCACTGCAGAGTGAGGAAATATGTTCTCTTGTCGTTTTGTTATTCTAAATCACACTGAGCTCAAAATAATGCAGGGAGGTAAGGGGAAGATGTGACTGCTCTCAACACACAAATGAGTAGAGATGGGTGAAATTAGTTCATATCTATAAATCAGGCCGAGGTAAAGGAAATAAAATTCTAAGGTGGAAAGGAAAATAAATCCTGAAAGTAAATTAAACCTAACTTTAAATCAAAGTATTATAAAGTTATTCCACACTTATTAGCTGTAGGATCAAACCCGCAACACACTATCATACATATATTTAACTGGACAATAGCAAAATAAAAGGTTCCATGAAAAGAAGTATTTGATTAATTCAAATACAGTCAAGTCAATTTTATTTGTATACCCCATTATCACAAATTAACAATTTGCCTCAGTCCCTCTGACTTGTAGTTTACCAACCTCAAAGAATGCTTGCATGAACCCTACACCACAGCAGACTGGTGGCCTGGCCCTGGTCACTTTTCCAGGAAGCAGTTCAACTGTCCCAGCTCATAAATCAGCCAAGAGGCTGATGGTCTAGCTTGACCAAAGTAGTGGGCGATGTTTACATAGCCTCCCTGACACTTACGATCCAAACATCTCCTAGGGGACGACTGGTGCTCACTGCGTTGAATACTAGTTTAGTTTACTTTGTCTAGACTCATTCAACATTAAGTAGAACTCTAGGACAATACAGAAACCTAGTCTGCCTTTTCTATTCTCAACAGCCATAGGGTCGAATATTATTCAGAGTACTATGCCTGATATAATAATAACAATACCAGGAATTCTACGCATTTCCTAACTATATTGGTGCTATGCGACAACACTGTCAAGAATCTTTCTCAGATAAATTAAAATTCAGTTATTACAGAAAAAATACAACTCAAAGCCAACATGTATAACGGAAAAGTCAGATGCATTGAACTGAACAGGCAGCAAAAATCTGACATGCACGCTTAACCCGTCAGAAACACAAATACATCTCAAATACCACAACCACTGTCTCTAAAGCACAACCGATGGACTTCTTAAGAAGCGTAACACTGCTCTTAGCCAGTCTAAAAATCGTTTAAAACAGTTCTGAAATACCTTGCTGCAGAGCCATAGTGAATGAGTTCCCATTTAGATCTTTGCATAGAGAAAGACAAGCGATGCATTGTGAGTGAAATTAAACCTAGGTTTGACTCACTGTTGTCCAAGCCTGCCCCAGTAACACACAGCAGCTCTGGCCTAAAAACAATACATCCCCTCTCTCTCTGCTTACTTGCCATTCAAAAATTTTCTGACTTGTTGCAAAACTGATTGTGGCCGTTCCGTGTCATTCTCTGTTGTTGTCTTTTGTGGAACGTGTTGTTGTTGTCGTTGTTGTGGCGAGTGTTGTTCATAGGCTCTCAAAGACATCCAGAACAATCATAAGTCAGGTAAAATCAAGCAAGCCATGGTCCTGAGGTACTACAGCTTAAATTAACCTGCCCTAGTTCTGTAAACAGTCTACACTAAGCAGCCAAAACATTAAAACCACCTGAGGGTACTGACATCAGGGAATACCACTGGCATGAAGGGATGTACTTGGTCTGCAACAATGTTTAGGTAGGTAGTGCATGTCAAAGTAACATCCACATGAATGTCAGGACCCAAGATTTCCCAGCAGATCACTGCCTGTCATACTGCCTCTGCCAGATTGCCTTCTTTCCATAGTACATCCTGCTACCATCTATTCTCCTGGTAAATAACACACATCCACTTGGCCTTCCATGTGATGTAAAAAAACATGATTCATCAGACAAGGCCAACTTACTCTATTACCCAACGGCCTAGTTCCAACACTCATATGCCCATCTTGGGTGCTTTCAGGGGTGGACAGGGGTCACCATAGGCACTCTGACTGGTCCGCAGCTACACAGCCCCACACACTTCAAGCTGCAATGCACCTTGTGTTCCGACACCTGTCTATCATAGTCAGTATTAACCTTTTTAGCAATTTCATCTACAGTAGCTCTTCTGCAGGATTGGACCAGATGGGCTAACCTTTGCTCCCCATGCACACTATTGAGCCTTGAGCACCTGTGGCTGGTTCAGAAGTTGTCCTTCCTTGGACCACTTGTGGAAGGTACTAATAACTGCATAGCAGGAACACTCCAGAAGACCTGTCATCTCTAGCCATCACAATTTGTCTCTTTTCAAAGTCACTTCAGATCTTTACACTTGCCCATTTGTCCTGCTTCCAACACATCAACTTCAAGAACTGACTGTTCACTTGCTGCCTAATATATCCCATACCCTGACAGTTGTCATTGTAAGGAGATAATCAATGTTATTCACTTACCCATCAATGGTTTTAATGTTTTGGCTGATTGATTTACCATTGAGAAGAAAATTATTCCTCCTCAAAACTATCTCACCAAGGCAGAATTCACAACAACAACAACAACAACAAACAGGATTTGTATTCCGGCCGTTTTCCCCGCTAGCGGGGGTTGACCGGTCCATGGATTCGTCTCCTCCAAGTCTCTCTATCGCTTGCCATCCCCTTCTCCAACCCCATCACCCTCATGTCATTCTCAACCACATCCTTCCATC
>OMLC01004224.1:9088-20997 GCA_900302585.1 Regalecus glesne | reverse complement strand
CTGAAATATTGAATATTGAAGTCAACTTCCATGTATGTGAAAACCTATATGGCCAATGAACTGATTCTGAAAACACATGTCCACTGATGAAATCACATGATTATTTTTTTTAAACATTCCCTGATCAGTCCCACAAGGGAAAATTTGGAATTTTCTTTATCTCAACCCATCCTATGGTATAGGAGTGAGCTACCACCACATGGTACTCAGCGATAAGTTAGGGATTCAGTGTCTTTCTCAGGGACACCTTGACAAGTTTTCTGCAGGACCGGAGATTGAACCTCCAACCATCCGATACCCAGACGACCGCTCTACCCACTGAGCTATGCAGCCCCTAACTCTGCAACTATGACTTTTGTTTAACAATAATGGAGTCATAGAGGCGAGTCACGTAATCGTGGCTTCTGGCTATGACAACACACAGAGGGCAAATTATTTTTCTTAGGCTTACTCGAGATCAAATTATCAGAATGACAACTTTCCTCACAATCCTCTAAATTTCTCTACCTGTTCAGTGAGCCAGACTTCAGTTTTTCATGTTGTACCTTGTTAATTCCAAATCATCTGCATAGACATTGCATTTAACAACTCATAAGAAAATAAGGGGGGCATAGTAGCTTAAGGGTAGAATGAGCGCTTCGGGAACCAACAATCCAGAGGCATTGAGTTTGAACCCACCACAGGAAATCAGGAAGGGCACCCACCCTTAATACCCCATGGCTTCCCTGTGATGGTCTGGCAACCTGTCCAGGGTGTATTTCTGCCCTCCACATGCTTAGACCCTCGCGTTGGATAATGAATAACTCCCTTAAAAACCCTTTTAACATGGAGGAAAATAGGAATAAACCTCAGGGAGAGCAACAGAGAACAGGAATGAACTATGGTTAGGTTTGTTTGACCCCATCATCACAACATCCTGCAAGTGTTTAAACTATGTACCCATCACACCAAGGACATAACAAACAAGAAAGGGTGAAATATCCGCCTGTAAATTATTTGCAACAAAACCATCTATACTGCCTGTAATAAGAATTTGAGATGGAAACACAAATTTGTGACTGCTTATTCCTGAAAACAATACATTCAACTCATTCGAGGGTGGGAAAGGAAATGAGATTGGAGTTTGAGAGTGATATATAATGACAATAAGGACACAAAATGGTTTGAAGATAAGAACAATACATCATCTTACTCAAGTAAATCTAGTCAGTCATTGAGACAGAGGAGGTACTACTCATTGAGAAATCTGTGATGGCAAAGACAGAATTTTCAGACCTACTTGAGGTTGGAAGATTTGCAGAGAGAAAATGTGTAATTGTACAATTGATCAGGATAATTAGAGGTGGAATGATTATCATTGACTGACAGGTCTATGTTTGACTTTTGAAGGTGAATTGCTAGAAAGAGCTGAGCCTTGATTACGTGAGTTACAGTATGAGAGCTCCTCTCAGATGCGTTTGCTGTCGAGAATATTAAGATGCTGGTGCAGAATGTGATGGAGTCAGAAGTTGCTGGGAGAACAACTGTAAAGGGGATGATTGTTAAGTTGAGAAAGTGCAAGCAAAGTGCCCAAATATAATTATGGAAGAAAGTGTAAATGGGATTGTCATATGTTGAAGCTGCCGTTGGGAATTGAGAGATACAGGTTAGAAGCACTTAATGAACCAGAGAAGAGAAGGAATGGAGCTAACCAAAATACCTACATGGACAACAAAAAAAGTTGATCGGAATTCATCTTCATGGTCATAAATTGCAATACTGAAATGAAGGAGAAGTAGGAAGAACTTGGAATGTTTTTGACATATCCGGAGGAGGAAACGATGCTTCACTGCGGAAACAATCAAGTCGGACTGGTTCTAGATTCTATAATGTACAACGCTGGTGATGGGATCATGCAGGGACAATATTGTACAGCACCTCCTAACTCTATAGAAAAAGATGGCGCCTTCCACTGCCTCCAAAAGGTAACTACATAGGCTACTCGCTACCATATTATCTTTGATCTGCAAGTTCCTCCAAAAGTCTGCTGTATTAATGTTATTAACAAGTGACCATCACCTACATGATGTTAACCACCTGTGAAATGCCGGTGGAAGTTTGAGTAGTTGTAGATGTCAGTCACGCATTCAAGAACTTTCACATCGCGTAAGAAGCGGGGGCAGGAAGTAGCAATATTTAAGCAATAAGTAGTTCTCATTTTCAAACAGATATGCTCGATCCTCCATTGAGACTACTTTTTTTAAAAATGTTCAAATGAAGACATGTGAACTTGAATAGGCTTAACGAAATTGCGACTGCATCCATCTAAATGTATTCAGGGAACGAGGATTAGAAGACGACACGTTTAGTTGGTTTTGCGATGCTAAAACATATATTTAAGTACAGAGATAAGTTTTCACGTAGCTGTCTCATTTGTTAATGTTGTCGTTGTTATATGGTCTAATACGGAGGAAGAACGGCGGTAGAGAAGCTATTCAATGCTCTTAGCTAATCGTCATGGCGCGAACTCGCAGGTCAAAGATCACCAGAGTTTAAGTCCCGAAGAAGAACGCGTCTTTAGCCACCAAAAAGGAATATTCCATCATTGTATTACGCACAAGTGTCAGTGTTGACTAGCAACTTCATTGTTTTAAAGAAAAAACGTCATTTTTACGCAAAATTTAAATTACGTGTGATAATAATCATGACGAAGTCCAAGTAAATTAATATCACAAAAACCAAATGTAAACCGGCCTTGCCAAACAAGCGCATAACACGTGTGTTAGTATATATATATATATATATGTATGTATATATACACACACACACGCACACACATATGTGTGTGTGTGTGTGTATATACACATACATATATATATACACACTCACACACCGTGTATATATCATATGTGAGTGTGTGTGTTTTGCTTCATGCATATCAACGTTATAAAATCGGACATTGGCAAGAACAAGACGCTGCATCTTGATAGTATAATGCGACTCGAGTTAACAACGAAAGTAAATATTGCATTACATGAACGGGGCGGACCAAGTCCAACATAACACGCTTAGCGCACCATGGATGAAACGAGAGGCCTGCTTCTCATGTTACAACTAATTTAGAGAACTGCTGACCCATATTTCTACGTGACGAACGTACGTCCAGCCCCGGTAATACCTTGTTAATGCCCAGTCAACCGCATCTTTAGTTTGCCCTCTGTTTAGGACTCCATTATTGCTCCCTGCAGCTAAGTTAGCTGTGACCCTCCAGAGAGCGTTTGGCTTTATTTTCTACCGGAGCCGTCCATATGCTGGCACAAACGCCGCACGTTTAAACGGATACTATTACAATACCATTGAACCAGAACATATTAATAAAACGTAAAACCATACCTTGAGTACTAATGTTAGGTTAACTTTCCAATAATGAACTTTCCGATAATGTTGTACTAGCTAGATGTTCCTTCCACCTTCCATTTTCTCTGGCTAGTTATACGACCAGTGTCGCGATAACTGGATGTGAGGCTTTGGGTTCCAATTCACGTTGGGAACTGACCTGCGATCTGCTTCCGCGTTTAAAATGTCCTCACCACAATCCGTATTCAATTTCTCAGGACGGTGAAGCTCTGGCCCAATTTACTCGGCCCCTGATTGGCTTACCTCGAGTTTACCCTGAGCCTGACCAATCCCACTTCTCATGCCGGTACCTGTCCCGACCCAACGACGGTGACGTAAACTAGCCAATCAGAGGTAGAAGAGGGTGGGTCATACCTTCCCCGTACCAAGAAAGACAATTTTGTCTCAATCCCAATGTGATAATAATAATATGATAATGATGATGATGATGATAATAATTGTCATTACTATTATTTATTATGGTAATTATAAATAATAATATATGGGACGTTGGGTTCTTTTGGGGTATTGAGAGTCTGTGTCATTACAGGCATACAAAGAAATTGTGTGTGAGATTAGAGAAAGAAACAGGATAGCTATGAGGGAATGTCCTCCATGTACATCAAATAAGTTATTCAAATGGGGCACTGATAATATGCTAAATGATTAAATGCACATTTGCATCGCAAAGACCTCAGTCTCCAACAGCTCTGAGAGGTTGTGGGATGATGAAGGCTACACCTCTGGGGAAGAAGCTGTTCTTCAGTCTGCTAGTTCAGACTTTGATGGCCCTATATTTCGACTCGATGGCAAGGGGATAAACAGTGACCTGGGTGGGCTGGGTCGCTGCTTAATCTTGTGTCTGAAGAGAGTCAGCTTGGACTGAAGATTTCATCTGTATGAGTGATGAAACATTTCTTTGAATAAACGTTGTGTCCAGATGAACCGATCCAACTTTGTGATCTCCTTAACCGTGTTATTGAGCATGCATGGTGAACTTTAACTAGTTTTAATTCAGTTGCTGATATCACTTAACGAGTGAAAAGCTTCATGTCAGTTCTGCGAATATTAAGAATATAGGGTAATGTGATGAGCAACGTGATTGGATCGGTTTTATTTTTTTCACCAATCCATTTTACTGTATGTACAATATGTAAACAAGAATATGACAAAAAATAAAACATGCTCACAGGAAATATACAGTCAAAATCAGGTTTCATTCACTCCCCACTTATAGTCTGACAACAGTTCTGAATGACCGGCTGAATAAAGACTTTGTTCACTGCTGACATTCATGTGATGTAATCATTTTCAATTGCATTGTCATACCTCCCCAAAAAGCCTTCAGACACATAGAAATGTGATTTATGAAACATATATAAAAACATACAGCACTATAAATATTGTTCATGTATCTTCTTACAAAAAAGCTTTGTACAGTTTAAACTTTTAGTTTTATAAATCAACATACTTAAATTTTATGTATACACTGTGAAACTATAATAGAAAACATTTATGAAGCAGAAAACTCAGATGACATGGATGAAGACATAGAAATGGAACTGTTATTCAAAATGTCTGATGGCACTGCACAAATTGTATATATGTACTCAAATGTTGGCTGTTTATGGTAATAATTGACAAAGTACAACAGCCATGAACTACCTCTGACCAGCATCAGAGATGTTACATGGCAATATCTGATGAACCCATACAATCTCCCTCACAGCAGAAATGAGCTGGTAACCAGGCTACAAAATTCTGTTTCAGAATAATTATGGAAATGATGAATCACATTTTATATTTCAAGACAGACTACGATCACAAGGTGAATCAGCAAGGCTCCTGGAACTTGCACATGAGAGATTTCCAAACGTCTTAACAATAGGCTGACATACAGAAAACAGGGGATGGGAAATAAATGTTTTTTCACCGAGATGCAGGCCTTGGAAGCTTAAGGCATGCCTGACATTTTTATGCCTTAAGCCCATGTGCTGGCCTTGCAAGATGGTGGGAACTTTTGTTAGTGTAGTGGTTAGGTAACAGTAACACCAGCACTGTCCTTGGTCTTATCCACAAATGTAGGGGAGGAGTTTTTGTCTGGTATGGATCCTGTTCCAGAAGGGAGGGTCTGCGAGGCGGGAGAGTGGCCTGATTGTTTTGCTGAAGGTTCTGCACTGGGTTCGGTTTCTGACTCTTGCTGTGAGGCTGTGGCTATGAAATAAAGACAACAAAATGAAGACGAAGGAAAAGACTGTGGTTATGTGCAGATTTCTGGATGTATATATGCCAAGGGGATGAGTTACCTGATTGTGTACATGATTTCATGTGTTCTGGCCAATGGGCTTGCTGACAGGGGTAATCACAGTAACTGGTGTTCCAGCAGCAGTAGAAGATGGCTTCTTTCCTGCAATTGGCACACCACTGCTTCTTTTTAGTCTCATCCACTGCCTGCTGCTTCTCGGTTTCCATCTGCTTCTTTACCTCAGCCACCAATCGTTCCCTCTCCTGCTCCAGACTCTGCCTCATCTCTGCCATGGTCAGCTCTACGTAAAGTCAAATCAAAAACAAACACTTTCAGAGTCAGAATCAACTATACTGGCCAAGCATACTTATGCATACATGGAATTTGACTGTGGTGTAATTATTTTCATACATTAATGAAAGCAAAAAAAATCTATACAATCTTTGCAAAACTGCTCAGAAAATATGGTAACTTTCATTTGGATGTCAGGAGCTGAAGAAACACATGAAAATCCAGATTTCTGTTCTCTGGAAGTAGCAAACATACCCAGGTTATGTTTCATCTCCGATAACTCTTGCTGATGCAACCACTGGAGCTTCTCGATCTCTATCCGTAACCGTCGAATCTATAAAGGGCAAAACAAGATGTTTATCAACAAGCATACATAGTTTTTACAGAACATTAATATGAAAATCTAGTCTGGCAGAATACCTACCTCTGCAATAGTATTTCCTGATGTGCTTTTGGAAAGGTCATTGTAGATTTCGGTCATTGTCCCTTTTATCGTGTCCATTATCTGAAAAGGTTAACCCATAGCATGCAATATAAGACTCAAAGTCCATAGATATAATAACCAACTTTCATTTGTCAAGAACAACGGCACTACTGGGACATGTTACAAATTAAATTTGGTCATTTTGGTTTCAGGATGCTCGATCTGTCTTCAAATTTATACTTACAATGAATATTCAAATAAACTAATACCTATTAAGAAGAAGCTTTATATATATATATTTGTCATTGTCGACGCATACAATGAAATTTTTCCTCTGCATTTAACCCATCCTACTGTATAGGACTAATGAGCAGCCTCGGCACCTAGGGGCCAAATCTAGTTCCTTTTCCTGTTGCCTTGCTCAGAGGCACAGGGAGGAGGATTAACCCTAACATGCACGTCTTGAAACCAGAGCACCTGGAGGAAACTCATGGAGACAAGAGGAAAACATGCAAACTCAACAAACAAAGGACCTAAGATGGGATTCAAACCCAGGACCTTCTTGCTGTTAGGCAACAGTGCTAACTGCAGTGCCAGTGTTGCTAGTGCCATTTACTCATCACAGATCACCGTTTGTCGACAGACCTCCACTTTTCTAACTTACTTTGTTTGTATACTTGGCAATATCTGCAGCCACATCAGCTGAGGCTGTGGGGATCTGCAGATCTGTTGTGAAAGAAGAGGAACTGCCAGTGCTAATTAATGTAACTGGCGAGGATGTGCTCTGCGGTGAATCTTTGTGCTGCACTGCTGGAGATGGCAAAAGAAAAAATATTATTTAAATGTGCATAAATGTTTTCAAATTGGAAAGGTTAAACATTAATGCAGGTATATATACTTTTGGCTGCTTGTCTGGTCTGGTAGCGTGTACTTGAGGAGGAATTTTGCTGCTGGGATTGCACTTGCTGGGGGCTGCGAGTCTGCACTTGCCCTTGGGTCTGCACAACTGGCTGGTCTCCCTGCTGCGGCCTCTGAACCTTTTGCATTTGCCACTTCTGAGAGGAGGCCTGAAACTTGTTGGTGGGATTCCAAACTACTGCCTGTTGCACAGTCTGAGCTGTCTCCTTGGGCAGTAGAGGGCGCTGTTTTTTCATTGCCGTTGGTCCCGAGGCTACTGTCGAGGTGGAGCTGGAGACAGAGGAGGGGGCAGGAACACTGCTGGTTTGAGCAGTACTGGTCTGTCCAGCAGTCATACCGGAAATCAAGTTGAGGGCAGTTGGCATGGGGGGTGTCAAGGGCTCTTTCTGGTTGGAATTGGAGGTGGTTTCCCGTGTTGGTGAGGCTGTCATGGCAGATGAGGGAAATGTATGTATTAATAGCAGAAAATAAAGTGTGAGATGCTACTGCATCCACCAATGTCAGTGTCAATATGGCACTGGTTCAACCCCAGCACAACGAAATGAAGCAAAGATACATGTAAATACATAGAAGTCCTTACCTTCCAGCTTGGTAGAAGATGTAGACTCTTTGAAAGTTTTGCCAGCAGTAGCTCCTGGTTCTTTTCTGGGCCTTTTACGATCGCGGCTTCCATGCTCATCCCCCAGGTCAATCACCAGCTCTCTTTCGGAATCAGAGTCTTGTTCAGCAAAGGATGAAGGGGCAGTTGCTCTCGCCTCCTCTTGGGGTTTGGGCTTGTCTGTAGGGAGCTGAGAGGGGGGTGTCCTGGGCTTGTCCTGAAGTTCTCTATCTGGCCCATTGCTACCCTGCTTCTCTTTGAGCGGGGGTTCAGGGATTGCTTTATCTCCTGTCTCTGTAACTCCCTCCTTATTCTCTCCTTGCAGTGTTGCTTTAGGCCTCTTCTTCTCAGCTTTGTCCTTTTCATCTTGGGTAGAGCTCTTTGGCCTGTGTTCTTCATCACTCAGGTACTCACTGTCACTTGAATCAGATTTCTCAGAATCTTCAGAGTCACTGTGCTCAACACCCTTGTAAACATCCTCAGAAATCTCATCTATTCCTGGGAAACATACATGATAAACATACATAATGAAATTACATAGACACTACAGACACTGCAATCTACACCCATCTAACAGGCCAGGGGCCACTCTTCCAAGGATGAGGATGTGCACATCCTTGATATAGGGTGGAACACTGGTTGGAATTGGGAGTTCAAAGAGACCATCTGTGCAAAAACTTGTCATGGTGACATCCATCGTTTAACTGGATAATAAATTCTAACTTTCAGACTACTCTCAGACCAAATAACCCACTGAAGATGACAAAAAGGAATTACTTGATTCAGATGGGCATTTTTATATTCATTTTGCTTCAGTAGATAAAAATTTGATGATATAATGTAATCAAAAGAGCCTATCACGGGATCTGTGCCAACGTTTATTCTGATTACACAGAACATGTATTTTCATCAACAGTATATGTACCAAGTTGAGCCTTGCAGCTTTCGATAGTCTTGTCCAGACTCCTGATGGGTCTTTTGGGGGTAGGGAGAGCCAAAGGTGCTCCTTGTTGCTGTTGTTGCTGCTGCTGTTGCACCGTCTCACTCAACTCCTTCAGATCCATCTCAGCCTTCACCCGATCTAAGAGTAGACAGTTAACATGCAACTTCAATATATCACGTGCACGTGAATGTCAATCATTTGTGACAATATGAATGCCGTAAAACCTGCTCTGACCCAGATTGAGATTGAGAATGCTCCCTGTCCCAGCTCCCCTCTCCTGCTTGGGTAGCAGTCCAGGGTTGAAGGGCTTGGGGCTGCCAGTCATGCTGCTCGCAGGACCCATCTTCATAGAGGCAGGAGATGCTGTAGCATAACAAAAGATTATGAAGTTATTTATGATATATTGGTTTCAACACATAGCTGAAACATTTGAAGAGGAACATGGGCCTCCGGTGGCGTAGGGGGTTGAGGCGCTGGTCGGCACATCTCTGCGTCATGAAGCTGGGTGTTCAAATCCTGGCCATGGCCGGAGGTCCATAGTTAGTGGAGCATAATTGGTTAAGCCTCACATGGGTATAAGGGTTAGGTTGGATAAAAAGGATTTTAGGTTTTCTAGTGTCCCCCTCTTGGTCATCCAAGTCCTCGAGGTTAAGTGAAGGGAAAGTACTCTGCTTCGTTCTCCTCCGACGCCCAAGCACTGTGCTTTCCCTGCAAGACTATGATGTGTGAAATGGCGAGAGCTAATCGTCATGTGACTTGGAAGAGTCACATGCTACGACTTCCTCCTTCCTGTCGATGTTCTAGAGGGGCATCAAAGCAACAGATCCAGCCATAGGCAACTCGGGAATTCGGGTGGGGAAAAAGGGGGCTAAAAAAAAAATCAAATTAAAAAAGGAACATAAAACATTGTTGTCCTCATGCCAATAGACACAGGGTGATATATAACAGGCATTTAATTACCACTATAATCCATAGACTCCTCTCCAGTGCTGTAGTGGAAGGGTGGATTTCTGGGAGGCTTCTCTGACCCATCCTGCTCCACATCTGACCCTGTGTGAACAGAGGAGTTGGTGCTCATGGGGGATCGAGGCATGTCCGTCATAGAGATCCTCCGACTCATTCCTGTTGACATGGAACTCTTGCTGAGCAGCATCTTGGGTGATGCAGTGATGTCAAAGTTAAAGCGGAGCTTTTCCGGTTTCTCTGTTTTCACTGTCCCAGCACTGGGGTTGGATGGGTCCAGCAGCATCTGAAGCTGGTTGTTAGGTGTGTAGGGCGTACGGAAAGGTGCATAGTTGAAGATCCCAAATTTCTTGCGAATGTTCTCCACATAGACCTCCATCTCTTGCATGGCACTATTGAAAATGCTCTTGGTCTTCTTCACAGAGAAGGGTATTTCTTTAGACATGAGGTAGCAGTTATTTATGGGAACCCAGGCCCTGCGGGGATGATGAGGGAAAAACAGAAATGGTCAGTTCTAGCAACAATCCTGAAGATCGTCAGTATAAGCTTATCTTACAGACAACTATAGTACTTAATAATTATCTGATGCTTTAGGATTTCTGAGTAAGCAATCACTTTGAAACCAGACCAATGTTGTTACATCAGCTTGTGGAATTAAGTCTGGATGTCTTTCCTGATGTCCTGCAGTGGGTTCAAATCCGAAGCCTCTGCCTCATCAGTTCCCAAAATGTACATGTTTCAATACATTGCATGTAACTTTGTGTGTTCCATTTTGACATGGGAGAGAAATAAAAAGAGACTGCCTCCAAAGGATGAAAAAAAAGATGAGTGATGTCTTCATACATGCTCAATAATCCAGGTCTGAAAATTACCCCCCCAACAAAGTTGCATCAGCTCTTCTGGACACAACATTTAGCGGGAAAACCCTCCATCACTCATTTAAGTGACTTCTTCAGTCTCAACTGACTGTAGGCTTATAAACACCACAGTGGCATGACAACAGAGCATTGTTCTGGGTTATTGCACCACTCCTGGATTGGCTTTGCAAATATTGTTTGGTCATAAGGGTGGATTTAACCAAAGAGCTTCTAGTAGGTTTCCAAAGTTTCCATAATCTAAGAATAAAACCAAACTTCCTTCTTGCCTCAATACATTTTGTGCCAATTAGTCGTATGTCCTTCCAGGCAGTCTAGGGCCTAGCACATTCTAACACCTCATGGACCAAGTGTTTCACCCCCATCGTGAGTCTGCTGTTGGTCAACTAGATGATGACAATATCCACAGTGACTGCTGGTGGCAGGAAATGAGGCAAGTGAGGGACTGTGCTTGAAACCCGAGACAGGGCTCATGCCTGATCCAAATTAGCATACAGCGTGACAGAAGGAGGTAAAGTATAGGAGGGGTACCACTCTGGCAGTAGCCTGATATGTCCTCAGGTTGATAGCACAGCAGGAATTGTGACCTGCCAAGGCCCTTAGCAAAAAAAGAAAAAAAAGAGGTGAGACATTTCTTGAAGCCTGGCCTGATGCTGCTAGTTTGTTTCTACCTCCTATGACCGATGTCAACAGAAAAAGCGCCACAGAACCAGTCCAGTGGACTAAGCAGCTTTAGCGAGTGCTTAAAAATATGAAACAGCTATTTCAGGTGCAGCCATGGCTTTTGATTTCAAACCTAACTCTCAAAAAAGCATCAAACAAAGGTCCGGGTGCCATTTTGGTCTGTATATGAGCAGGAAACACTCCAAGTGTGTGGCCAAGTAGAGTACAGTGGAGAATGAGAGCCTGGCCAGCTGCTGGGCGGTCTGCAACTCCTGCCATTTCCTCTTGGGCCATCCACTCATCCTTTGTTTGGCCCACGAGCCACGCTAACAGCTCCACTACATGGTGCCAGTATGTGTGGACAGAGCCACTGGAACATGTGGATCAGCTATCGGTACCTGGCTTTGCTGTCATATTATTGTTGAGTGTAATGTGTTTGTTTCTGATGCCGTGTGACTGCATTATTCATGATGATACGTGGAGTGTTTACTCTTCTCCATGGATGTGTTGTGCTGCAGAGTTTAGAACGCTGTGCCGAAAACAAATTCCACTGGCCTTGGTCGTGTGCCTAGTAAACCATCTAATCTAATAAGAATAAGGTGACCCACAGGCCC
>OMLC01004222.1:6989-18268 GCA_900302585.1 Regalecus glesne | reverse complement strand
ATGATTCCCTTATCAGTCCCGCAAGGGGAAATTTGGATTTCTCTGCATTTTTGACCCAGCCTATTGTATAGGAGCAGTGAGCTGCCAACATCTGGCGCTCGGGGAGCAGTTAGGGGTTAAGTGTTTTGCTCAAGGACACCTCAACATGCTATATGCAGGACCGGGGATCGGACCTGCAACCTTCCGATTGCCAGGCGAACGCTCTACCCACTGAGCTATGCCGCCCCATCTGGTAACGTTGGCGAGCGTACTCCAACGTGAATTATGCCTCTCTATGACCGCTGACACGCTGTTAAAAAAAATGTTCTCCGCGTGTTTTTCCTTTAAGGGATTCCATCTCCAAATATTCCTCCGTTATCTTGAAATTCTCATTAATCCCTCCGATTAAAATTAAAAGCTGAGCGGTGTCCTTTATATCATTGCTTTTGTCCAGTGCCAAAGAATATAATGTAAATGACCCAGCTTTTTTGTCTAGCTTGCTAGTTAAGTGTTGGTCAATTACTTCAATACGGTGAATCACTGACCTGCGTGATAAGCTATTTTTTCTCATTTGTTCTTGCTCTCAGGACATAAAATACTTGCTGTCTCTATCATACACTCTTTAAGAAACCCCCCTTCGGAGAAAGGCTGCTGGCTTTTGCTAGTTTGAATGCCAGTGAATAACGTGCCTTCGTGCTTGCTTCTTGGATGTAAGTTGCTTCAATAAAGGTGTTTTGCTGAGCATGCAAGCTAGCTACCAACCTGTCAGCGGTGGCCATACGTTCCGGTGTTGAAAGGTTGCTAGCGTAATTAGCAGGCTTGGTGGAAAAGTGACGGCTGATGTTACATCCGTCCATCCAGCCATCGTCAACCGCTTATCCGGTGTTGGGTCGCCGAGGTGGCAGATTTCAGTCGGGACCTCCAAGCTTTCCTTTCAATCATAAGTTCACCAAATTGCAAACTCTCTCTTCCATGACTATGCCTGGAGATCCTGTCCGTGGGGATCACACATAGGATAGTTGATAAGGAGCAACCCTGGTGGAGACCAACCCCTACTGGGAAAGAGTCTGACTTACTACCCAGAACTCTACACAACTCTCACTTTGGGCATAGAGAGATTGGATGGCCCTGAGTAGTGACCCTCTTATTTTATACTCCCTAAGAACTTCCCACAATATATCCCGGGGGACTCGGTCATAAGCTTTCTCCAGATCTACAAAACACATGTAGACTGGATGGGCATACTCCCAGGCCCCCTCCAGGATCCTTGCAAGCGTAAAGAGCTGGTCTGTTGTTCCACGACCAGGATGGAATCCACATTGTTCCTCCTCAATCTGTGGTTCAACTATTGGCCTGACTCTCCTTTCCAGCACCTTAGAGTAGACCTTTCCAGGGAGGCTGAGTAATGTGATGCCTCTGTAATTACCACACACCCTCTGATCCCCTTTTTTGAACACTGGGGCCACCACCCCTGTCTGCCACTCTTCAAGCACTGTCCCGAAATTCCATGCGATGTTGAAGAGACGTGTCATCCATGACAGTCCCTCAACACCCAAAGCCTTCAGCATCTCTGGACGGATCTCATCAATCTTTGGGTCTTGCCACTGTGGAGTTTTTTGACTACCTCGGTGACCTCCTCCTGGGAAATTGATGTTGATTCTCCATCATCCTCCAGCTCTGCCTCTATCTTAAAGGGCGGGTTTCTCTGAGATGTTCCTCAAATTGCTCCTTCCATTGTCCTATTACCTCCTCAGTTGAGCTCAATAGTGTCCCATCCTTACTATAACCAGCTTGGATGGTTCTTAGTTCTCCTCTCCTGAAGTGCTGGACATCCTCAAAATCCTCCCACACCTGCTGTTTGTCTCTTTCACTGCTGAGACTGCCGTCCTTCGGGTCTGTACCTTGCAACTGTCTCTGGAATCTCCCGGGATAATTTATCCCGGAAGGCCTCCTTCTTCAGTCAGACAGCTTCCCTAACTGCTGGTGTCCACCAGGGTGTTCCTGGGTTACTGCCTCTTGAGGCACCTATGACCTTGAGACCACAGCTCATAGTTGCAGCTTCAGCGATGGAAGCTCTGAGCATAGCCCACTCTGGTTCAATGTCCCCAACCTCTACAGGGATGCCAGAAAAGCTCTGCTGTAGGTGGGAGTTGAAGGTCTCTTGGACAGAGTCCTCTGCCAGGCATTCCCAGTTCACCTGCACTATACATTTGGGTTTACCAGGTCTGTCCTGAGGCTTCCCTCTCCACCTGACCCAACACACTACCAGATGGTGGTCAGTTTACAGCTCTGCTCCTCTCTTCACCCGAGTGTCCAAAATAAGTGGCATTAAATCACATGATACAATTACAAAATCTATCATTGATTTTTGCCCTAAGGTGCTCTGGTACCATGTACACTTATGAGCATCCTTATGTTCAAACATAGTGTTTGTTATGGACAATCCATGACTAGCACAAAAGTCC
This sequence comes from Regalecus glesne, assembly GCA_900302585.1. Taxonomy (NCBI): domain Eukaryota; kingdom Metazoa; phylum Chordata; class Actinopteri; order Lampriformes; family Regalecidae; genus Regalecus; species Regalecus glesne. The sequence goes on along the minus strand of OMLC01004222.1, from coordinate 15,824 downwards.
CAACAGGGAGGCCATTCCACCCAATCAAGCCCCTCCAAGTGTCTTCATCATTACCCACATGTGCATTGAAATCTCCCAGTTAGACAACAGTCTCCTACTCTGAAGTACTGTTCGATGCATTGGCAAAGACAACAGTCAGAGTCCCCCCCATAACCCTATGGCGTAAGGAGGAGACCCTCTCATCCACGTGGTTAAACTCCAATATAGTGGCCAGCTGGGGACTTGTGTGCTTTTTGTCTTAAATGTGTCATTTTCTCCATTGTTTTATGTTGTATTGGCTGAGCTGTGGTGGCTCAGTGGGTAGAGCACATACCTGAGACTCAGGCGTTGTGGGCATCCCGCCGTGTAGCTCTGTAAATCTGAGGATTCATTGTAAAGTGCTTTGAATGGTCATTAGACTAGAAAAGCGCTGAACAAGACCATTTACTTTTAAGTTACAGTTAATATACTAATGCTGGAAGTTGAGAGCCCACTACAGGGTGTTTGGAAAGGCATCCAGGCTTAATCCCTCAAAGCTCCATCTAAGTCCGTGTCTACCCATACAACATGGGGACTAATCATGACATGTAAAAATGGACCTCATACTAGTGTAGAAAGTTGTTTGACCCATGGCTCTTTGGGCTTGTAATGCATTTTATCATTAGCCTTTCAATAAAACGTTTGCAAGGGGTCTTGATGGGGCTCACAGTTACTTTTTGTAGTTAATTAAATGTGTGATTATTTAATCGTGACTTTTAATTTTAATTTTAATTTTACTTCACTTACAATTTATTAAAGCCACTCTTTTCAGAGCACAATGAATGTTTTCTCTAGAGAACACTGTATCTTTTTAATCTAGGTGTATGCACTTGGATACAGAGGTTTCAAGAGCAGAACAAAATTAGATCCAACTCAATGGTGAAAAATAATTTCTGCAAGCCTGAGAATACACAAGTATGATTTGTACCATATCCAGTCACACAGAACTCTAAATGTAAACTTAGCTAGCAAGTTTTTTTTCCCCCAAGCTCTAAAATCTGTATCGGACGGAAATGAAATTGATATTTTATTGTTAAACTGAAGGAAGGAAACGCATGGAAATATGCTGAGGGAGATAGAGTTGGCCTATCTCCTCAGCCAAGCCCCACATCGTTTTTCAAATAAAAACATGCTTTGTGCTGTGTGGATAACTTGGCATGGTGGAATATAACTGAAAGTTGGCATTGCTTCCCACCTTAGTCTTGGGACATGGGAGAGACATATCACTCAGAGGGTCTTAGTGATGCAAATAGTAATCATTGACAGAAAAATTTGACATTATTGGGTTAAACAATACCTGAAGACTTAAAGAATTGGTTTGGTTCACTTATCTTTTTGCCTACTTAAACCCACCCATAGTCACCTTCACATTCAAGTCTATGCTGATTTAGAAAGAAGAAAAAAAAACCTCCCCAGCCCAAAATGTGCATATCCACTGTCATCACATACTGAGCTTGACTAAATTACATTAGGTGATCTATGAATGTCTTCTCTTTTTCCTCCAGACAAGGATGCAGAGCCTGCAGCCAGACCCTAAAGCCCAGTACAGTAGTGTGTTTGAGGCACTGAAAAGGATCGTCAAGACAGAGGGGATTTTCAGACCATTGAGGGGCCTCAACATTACCATGATGGGGGCAGGTCCTGCCCATGCACTCTACTTCGCCTGCTATGAACGGGTCAAACGTTCGCTAAGTGACATCATTCAGAATGGAGGCAACAGCCATTTAGCCAATGGTAAAGAGATACAGTTCTATTCAGTTTTCTGAGGATTGCTTGGTTTTGTTTTTCTTTAGATAAATGATGATTGGGAGTGCAGAGTTATGAAATACATGATCTTGATAACTACTTGGGTCAAATATTGTCTTAGTAATTTGTGCTATTCTTTATAGTCAATCGATATGTTTACCTTGGCATTCTACCTAGGTCTGGCAGGCAGTGTGGCAACTGTTCTTCATGATGCAGTCATGAATCCAGCTGAAGGTAAGGCTTTCTCTTAGCATAGTTTATTTTCATTATTGCACTGAGCTAAATTACAAATGTAAAAATACGTTCTCCACCATTTTAAGTAAGATGAGGGTTTTTAGTTTCATTCCACCCAGTCTGTATCTATAGGCGCTTAATGATGTCATTGTCTATTCTCCTGCATGGCTCAGTGGTGAAGCAGAGGATGCAAATGTACAATTCTCCATATCGGGGACTCTGGGACTGTGTTCGGACAATAACACATACTGAGGGTATTGGGGCCTTCTACCGAAGCTACAGCACACAGCTTACCATGAACATTCCCTTCCAGGCAGTTCACTTTGTTACTTATGAGTTGATACAAGAGCAGCTAAACCCTCAACGACACTACCACCCCAGCAGCCACATTCTGTCAGGGGCAGCAGCAGGAGCTGTTTCTGCGGCCATAACCACTCCACTTGATGTTTGCAAGACCCTTCTCAACACACAAGAGAATGTAGCACTCAACTCCATGCACATCAGCGGCCATTTAACAGGGATGGCCAATGCCTTCAGGACAGTGTACCGAGTTGGAGGCCCGACGGCCTTCTTCAAAGGGGTCCAAGCCCGAGTGATATATCAGATGCCCTCTACCGCCATTGCCTGGTCAGTGTACGAGTTCTTCAAGTACTTTCTGACCAAGCAGCAGTTGGAAAGAGAGGCTGGAGCCGGTAATCTTTAATTGAAGGTGTGTTGGAGGAACCAACTGCACCTATACAATGGAAATGATGTAAAAAGCCTCAGGGCTGAGGCTGTTTGTGTGGTCGCCATTTTTGTCTGTGCGTTGAATAATAACCACAGGTCATTGTCTCAAAGAGAAGATGCTGTGGGGAAGGTATGCACTTTCAAGCTCCAGTGCATTAACCTTTTAAAAAGGGTAGGTGTTTCACAAATGGGACATGCAACAGAGATGTCTATAAAAGAATATAAATGTGTAGATCTCATCTTTTTGTAAGACATCTTTTTCTTCCTTTTGTGCACACGCCACTCACTCTAGGTTCTTTTCTACATTTGGCGATCACATCCACTAAATTTGTCTTCAGTGTTTATAGTTCTAATATGGGAAACTTATATTTGTTTTTTGCTTCTGAGGCTCGCATTTTACGGCTGCGGAAGAAACACTCAACCCTTTGCTTATTTTATATCTTTGTGTATTTGTAAGGAACTGTTGAACACATTCTTTATTTTCAGAGCACAGTAAACACAGCGATTGCACTTTTAAAGTGCCTCTTACATGTTGAAGTCTGTTGACTTCTCATTCGCTCATTCGTTTTGACTGAAACGAGTGGAGCAATAATATTTTTCCATACTTGTCCTCTCAGCTTACTCTGTTTGCCATTATAGGGATATTACCACCTTGGTTTTTTTTCGAACCGAGCAGATATATAAGTATAAACTGGTGATTTGCTAAATTGCCAGTTTAGTAAATCACCAGTTTACAAAATAAGAGTTCTATTTTGATTATTTTAAAACTCTCTCCTCTTTCCTCCATAGTATCAGGCGGTGAAGAATGGATGTTTTTGCAGAAAATACTATTACCTTCTCCCTGAGAGGACTGCGGTCCCTCTCAATATTTAAGATTTGTAGACCGCAACGGTCCGCTTATTTGCCTTCTTTAAGTGCAGTACTACAATGCTCTCGAATCACGCACAATAATAGTGTCATAAAGAATCGTGTATGGTGCAGATAGAAGGCAGCTTGTGTTTATAGAGTGACTGTTTCATTATGCAGCTCCAAAGATGGATCAAACTATATAGGCCGTTGTTGTCTTTCATGGTGGCCTTTTCTCAGCGCTAAGCACATTTGTAGTAATGTCCTGCTTAGCTTTTAACTTGAACTACTTCTTGTATGCATCGCCGAGGCTCGTAATTTCTTCACCAAACATTTTAAGGGCGAGGGGTTTGCTGATGTGTTCTGGAATGGCAGAGTGCTGCTGATGTAAAATACAAAAAGTCGGAGCAGACTTGAAGAGCCTGTTACTGTTGTCATCAGTCCTAAAACCTGTTGACCGTTGAAGTTGGTAGAACGTTACATCATTGAACGCCATACCAGATCAGTCGGTTGGCAGGCTGTAGGTTATTTTTTTATTTTTTTTTTGTTCTTTCCTCTCTTCCTTGGTCCATTTTTGTTGCACACTTCCTGCGCCTCTCCGTTCTCTCTCTTCCGTCTTGGCTCTGTTTTCCACTCGGTCCTCGAGATATTGATATAATCTACCAAGCTGCAAGATTTGTTTGTTTGCCTTCAATTAAATGTTAGTTTGCTGTGAGCTCCATCATTTGGAGCGATGCCGCTGATCACGCACAACCCTTCAAGGAAGAATTTATTATGATTGTTATGTAGTGTTACTGTTATAATCCCAAAGATATGCATTGTTTCCATGCAGCTTGTTTTTAAGCCAGTTTTAACACCTACAGGTAGCCATGTGCCTACTCACTTTTAGATGTTAAGACACTCCGTTTTCATTCCACCCATTATGGGTCCCCTGTTAAGTCAAGGTAGCCTTGGTGCTCTTAACTGTTTGACATCGTCAGCATTTGTTCTTTAGCATTCGAGGCTAATTGTCTGCTTGATGTTTTCATGACACTCCTCTAGCGTCATTTTATTGAGATTTCCTTTTGTTGTTGTTTTTGGCCACTGTGTCGTATAAAGGGTAATACTTTCCCTTTTTCCCAAACATTTTAATGAAAACTGAAATATTTGAGTGGAGACTCTCAAAGTGGGAGCATGTGGGTCATACTGAGGATGCCAGAAATATTTATCATGGGAAAATAGGATTACAGTATCCACGTTAGACTTTGATTTCGCCCGAATATCTTTTTGTGTGTGTGTGTGTGTGTGTGTGTGCGGATCTCATAACATCCGTCATCCATTAACCTTCCGCAGAATATGCAACATGAATTTTACGTGACTGATGTGTAGCTTTTTGATCATCTTGATTCTAATGGTAAAGTTAAGTCTGTTAAAGGCCTTTAATTTCATATCCAGTCCTCGAATATGTACAGTATCATTAAGTAATTGTATTTCCCCACTTGTATTTACCAAAAAGAAATGCTGGTCTGAGTTGATTAAGGTCAGCAAATACCATTAATTCTGTTGATTTTATTCCTAAACCTCTGACTTGTGTAAGATATTTAAACCTACCAGCATAATTCTTAAAACCAATAAGTTATCCCGGAAGATACGCTTTCTCCAAAAAAAAAAACAACTAAATAAAATAAAAAGCCACTTTATGAGGGATTGTGGACATTTTCCTGTTAATGCCCAATTTTATTTGTGGAAACTCAAACCATTTCTTTTACTTTTTGTCCAAGTTGATCTGTGTCATGTGAAGAGTATGCAGTGGAGTTGTACGAGTGTATGTGTTTATAGACATAATTTAAAAAGAGTTTAAATAGAATACGCCAGGACGTACATGATGTAAATATTTGAACGCTGTCTGCGCACAAAGGACTGACCGGGGAAAGGCCATGAGTGGACTCTAGCGCCACCTACAGTACAGGAATGTTTGAAAACAACTCGCAAATGTTAATAATGCTGCTACAGTATGTAACACTGGAGTTGAAATAAAATGCAAGTGATCAATGCTATGTTCTCTTTCATTTCAATGCGTCTCTCCTACTTCACCATTAAGAGCCCTTTAGACGTCTGGGAACCTTTTAATAATTGTACCAGCAAAAAACAATCACTGCTGTGTACTATATAAGAGCAAGTCCATTTACCATTTACTGCACATTTATAAACATGCACACACACACACACACACACACACACACACACATATATACGTCTGTGTGTGAGTGTGTTGTGTGTTGTCACAGCGCACAGCTCAATGCGGGGTCATCACAGTGTGTATATATAATAGCAATGGAGGGGTCAGAGTTTGACTCGAGTGATCTATTATGTACCATCCTACCTCTGAGTACGGCAGGGTAGAGTCCACACTCTTTAGGATCCCATTGTAATCAAAGTGAGCAGTGAAAACCAGGAATGCTGGAGAATGTGTGTCTGGAGCTGATAAGCCTTTCACCTCTACCAGACACTTAAGTGGGGAAACTACACTATATTAGGGCTCTTCTCCATGATCTCAGAATCCACGTGGCATGGGAATAGAGACAGTTGACCGTTGATATGTTAGACTCCACCAACAGCTAGCTAATGTGCCCCAAAAATTAATTCACTTCCCCTGACTGCGATGCAGTGTTATGCAAACAACTGAGTTGTTTTTTTTGGAATTGTTCATTAGATATGTCATAGGAGTTACAGAATAGATGCAAAAGTGAATTAGAATAAAGAATATGAGGAAGATGGCTTTATTACTGTTGTAATCCCTGAATTTTAATTTGTAATGCTGTGGCTGATAGAATAACATAATGGAAAACATATATAATGGCTAATGATGGAGCACGTTTTACATTGGGTGCACTTTCAAACAATCTAAATTGTTGACCTACTGTTGTTTCTTAATGTCCATCTATTTCCCCAGTCCTTTATTTTTCTGTCTTTACAGTGAATGAATGACCTATTACTTTGTAAAGCAAGAAGAACAATTTTGCCTATAACCAACAGAGGGCGCCACGAGACCACTTCAATGGTGCCATCATGGTGCAGGCACAAACCATTAAGTGTGTCTATATATACGCACCTTCAATAATCCAGGTAAAGAAATCACTAAAAAGTTGAATCAATTCATCTATACACAATGTTTAGTGAGAGAAACATTTTATCCAAGGGACTTCTTCAGTGTCAACTGACTGCAAGGATCCCCTTCATTGAAACTGAAGCTCAACTATTAGTGAAACGAATACCAGTGGAGCGACTATGTGGATAAATGCTATTATAAAAAAACACAGAATCCTGAAATATTGTTCAAATGTCAATGCTGAATTCAAGATGTTTATTGTCACTCCAGTTGTACAGTACACTCGTGGGAAATCCTTGGCTGGGACGCTCTGTTACAGAAAGATAAAATATAAGATAAAATACAAAAAAGAGGTGAATCAGTTCATCTGGATCAGAAGTTCATTCACACATGTTTCGTCACTCACCAGGTGACTTCTTCAGTCTGAGCGGAAAACAAACATCCCCCTCCTTATATACAGTACATTGATACCACACAACAATAGGCTGGGTTCATATGCAAGTTGGGTGATCGACTGCACATACAGTGGTAATGAGCTCCATTCACAAAGGATTGGGGAATATTTGAAATCACGGTATTGTAAGACACAAACAGAACCCAGCCTATTGTTGTTTGTTTTCAGCTCAAACTGAAGAAGTCACCTGGTGAGTGACGAAACGTGTCTGACTAAACTTCTGATCCAGTTGAAGTGATTCACCTCTTTTTCATGATTTCCATACCTGGATTATTGAGCATGCATCAAGACATAAGATAAAATAAAATAAAACAATATTATAAAATGTGTGTGTATGTGTGTGTACATACACACACACGAATACACACACACACACACACACACACACACACACACACACACACACACACATGCAGCAATAGTTATAACAGAATTGGGTATAAAATAAGTGAAGGTAAGAATAAAAATGGATCAGTTCAGTATAAAAAAAGCAATAATGGTGCATATATAATCAGTAGTCAAAGATATTACACAGGTAGTAATCAGATATTAAAAAGATGGTATGGCTGTACTCGTGCGTGTTCCTTATTTATTAAGAAGCCATATTGCATGAGGGAAAGGAGCCGTTTCTTAGTCTGCTGGTGCGAGTTTTTAGAGACCTGTATCTCCTCTTTGAGGGCAGCAGGGAGAACAGGCTATTGTGTGGGAGTGCTGAATCCTTAATGACCCAAAAGGACCAGGGTGTACATCTCCTGCAGACTGGGTGGCTCACATCCAGTGATGTACCGGGCTTTCCACAGAGCCCTACCCGAGGCCTTGCTGTACTTATTGGTACAGCTGCTATACCAGGTGGTGAAGAAGCCTGTGAGCACTCCCCTCTCCTGTAACCCATAATGACCTCCTTGGTCTTGGAGATGTTCAGTGAGAGGTGGTTTCTCAGCACCATTTCTCCAGGGTGGTAACCTCCTCACTATAGACCGTCTCATCACAGAGGGAGATCAAGGCCACAATAGCTCTCGTCTGGAAACTTAATAAGGATGTTTGAAGCCTTTGTCACCAGGCAGCCATATAGGTGTAGAGGTAATATAGAAGAGGGCTGAGGACACAGCCCTGTGGCACTCCCATAGAGAGTCAGTAGAGAATAGGTGCAGTTTCCTATTCTCACCACCTGGAGGCGATCCATCTGAAAGTCCAGTATCCATCCTCACAGTGCTGTGTTCAGGCCAAGATCTTTGAGCTTCTTGATGAGCTTGAGGGACACAATGGTGTTGCAAACTGAGCTCTAGTCCACAATCAGCATCCACAATCAGCATCCTCACATAGGTAACTTTCCCTTCCAGTTGGGAGAGGGTGGTGTGTAGGACATGGGTGATGGTGTCCTCTATGGGTCTGTCTGGGTGGTATCCAAATTGCAGGGGGTCAAGGGTGGGGGGAGCATGAGGCAGATGAAGATTTCTACCAGTTTCTCAAAATGCTTGCGAACTATGGCGGTAAGGGCAATAAGGTGCCAGTCATTGTGGTTGGCTACTTTCTGTTGCTTCGGAATGGGGATAATGGTGATGGATTTGAAGCAGGTGGGGATAGTCTAGAGGGGGAGACAGTTTAAGTGGGCACAGACCTTCAGGGCCATTCCAGGGATGCTGTCCAGGCTAGCAGGCCTGCATGAGTTGAGACACATAAATGAGTGGTGAACCTGGGCCTAGTGAAGGTGGGGTAGGGGGGG
>OMLC01004210.1:9922-22115 GCA_900302585.1 Regalecus glesne | reverse complement strand
ATATACACACACACACATACACGCACACACACACAAACACACACACACACACACACACACAAAGGATTGTCCCAATCCGCAAATCTAAGGGAGGCCACAAAGTGCTTTATTTGTGATTTCTGCATTTCATTCTCCTCAGCCCTGGCAAAAACCAAAGCTTCCAAGATTACAAATCTTGAAAACAAAAACAAAATCATTAAAGAATGTACAAAAGCATAACTTCTCAGAGGATTAGTCTAAGCTGCTGACATTTTCGAAGCATGAATACAAGACACTGGCTGTATCAAAGGCAGAATTTATCCTACACAGAACAGGACATACATATTACTTTGAGTCAGAGAGGCCTAATCATTTGCTGGCTCTTATGCCTAAGGAATGTGAAACAAAAGCTCACATCCCAGCAATAAATAAGCCTGATGGCAAAATTACAACCAATCCACAGACCATCAATGACAGTTTTTTAGAATTCGGTGAAAATCTATGTAAATCAGAAAGTGTTTATGATGACACCAGCTGTAAACATTTTCTTGACAAATTGGAGCTTCCCTGCCTTGAACAAGCAGACCAAAATGATCTGGAAACTGGGTTAGACCTGGATGAGCTATTTAGAGCTTTGAAATTTCTCAATAGAGGCAAATCACCAGGCTTGGATGGTCTTGGATGGGGGCGGCATAGCTCAGGGGGTAGAGCGGTCGTCTGGCAATCGGAAAGGTTGCAGGATCGATCCCCGGTCCTGCATACAGCATGTGGAAGTGTCCTTGGGCAAGACACTTAACCCCAAACTGCCCCCTGAGCGCCATATGTTGGCAAGCTCACTGCTCCTATACAATAGGTTGGGTAAAAAATGCAAATAAATCTAAATTTCCCCTTGTGGGAATGATAAGGGAATCATCATCATTCCACTGGAGCTCTATGTAGAACTTTGGGACATGGTGGGCATACTCATGGTTGATTCGTTTAATGATGCGATCAAGAGTGGAACCTTCCATAGAGATCAAAACCAGCACTCATCACTTTACTGTTGAAAAAGGAAAAATATTCATTTGAATGCTCTGGTTTTAGACCAGTATCCCTACTTACAAGTGATCTTAAGATATATGCCAAAGAACTTGCACTTCGTCTAGAAAAAGTTATTCAATCTCCACTCAATGACAACCAAACAGGTTTCATCAAGAGATGCCATGTATCTGATAACATGAGAAGGCTGCTACACATTATAGATATGGTAGAGACACACCCAACTCCTTGTACAGTGTTCTCATTTGACGCTGAGAAAGCCTTTGAAAGGATAGAGTGGAAACATATGTGTGCAGCATTACTATGTTTTGGCTTCAAACATAATTTTATAGCAATGATCAAGGGAGTTTACCACTCACCTTTGGCAAGTGTTCTAAGAGGGGACCTATCTCATCTCCTTTTAACCTACAGCATGGCACAAGATAGGGGTGTCCACTCTCGCCACTGTAATGTGGCCTTTCTCTGGAACCTTTAGTACAAGCCATCAGGCAGTCTATGGCTTCCCCCGTGAAAATTGGTCATCATAATCATATTATATCTCTATATGCGGTTGACATAATTTTGTTGACACCTCTATCCACTCTGTCATTCAGGAATTTGATTATTTCAGCAGCCTGTCAGGGTACAAAATCAATTGGACAAAGTCTGCACTCATGCATCTAAATAATATATGCACAAATGCTCCTATTCCCCCCTATATTCAGACCAAAAGTTCATTTACATATCTGGGGATTATAATCTAAAAATATACATACAATTAACAGAGATAATTTCATTATGATGCTAAGTAAAATAAGATCAGACCTTCATAGATGGAGGAATCAAAAGATCTCTCTCCAGGGTATAATTAAAACAGTCAAAATGAAGCTATTGCCCCATCTCAATTTCCTTTTCTTTATATTCCCACTCTGCCCCCTCCAAATTATTTTAAAGACATCCACACCATGATCTCCAGTTTTATTTGGGAAGGGAGATGGCCTAGAATTCGTCTGACTACACTGCAGCGACCCAAATTGCTAGGGGGTTTGGCAGTACCAAACTTTGAACTTTACTATTGGTCTTTTCAGATCAGAGCTATCAGCACATGGGTGGACCCGCAGTCTACCACTGCATGGAAGTTGATTGAATCTTCTAAAATACTATCACACAAGCTGCAAGATATTCTATTTTCTGGTGTATCAAATAGAACGATAAAAAAACAAATTTGGGCCTATTATTGTAAACTTTATACAGGTAAGAAAGAACGCAGAACGCTGGATGGGCGCCCCCTCTAAATTCTATCAGAAGACAACATTATGACATAACTCAAGGTTATTATGTGGTAAAAAGCCATTTTATCAACCATCTTGGTCAGCGCTTGGAGTGAATACGTTGGGTGATATATATATGACACGTAAGGTCTTTGTTCCATACAAGATTTAAGAGTATGATTTTCTCTTTCTGTGTTCTCTTATTTTGTTAACTTTCAACTAAGATCTGCCTTAAAATATATGGAGTTTCCTGGAATTCTCCTCTCCCTATACAGCCCATGATACAATGGATTGTACCATTATTGGGTAGATCCTCAGTCTCTTTAAATGTATAGTTCACTGTACAGCACAGGGCCAAGGCTTTACCAATTGAATCCATATGGAACAGGGAGATTGGGGATATGAATATTACTTTAGATTGGGAGAGAATATGGGACAATTTGTGACTTCAAAGAACCTAGCTCACCAAATAATTCATTTCAAAACCATACAGAGCTTAAATCACACCCCATAAAAGATTCCTTATGAAACTTCAAGTAAATAAAAACTGTCATATATGCAACACTACTAGACCAGGAACATTCTTACATATGTTTTGGGATTCTCCAGTTATCTCTCAGTTTTGGAGTCACGTAAACTCAGTATTAGTAGATATATTTGATATTTGTTATGTTCCTAATCCTGTTTTTTGTCTCATTAATGACAATTCTGATATTCAGCTAAAGCAAATTCAGTTAAAAATGGTATTTGCAGGGTTTACCTCTGCAAAAAAAAACATTTTGAAAACTGGTTTACTCCGAATATGGTATGAAATCATTCTGGATCCATAGCCTGGTTAACATTGTCAACCTGGAACATATGACTGGGCAGCTAAATAAGGGACGACCAGTGACTGTACAAGTTCAGAACTCTTTCTCATCCAAGATAATCTCTTTGGCTAGGGAAAATAAAAACTGGGCAAAACTGGCTGAAAAATTGGTCCACGCGTTTGTTACTTCTAGGCTGGATTATTGTAATTCTCTATTATCAGGCTGCCCCAGCAAGTCGTTAAAGACTCTCCAGCTGGTCCAAAATGCAGCTGCACGTGTACTAACCAGAACTAGGAAAAGAGATCATATTTCTCCTGTATTAGCTTCTCTGCATTGGCTTCCTGTAAAATTTAGAATAGAATTTAAAATTCTTCTTTTAACCTACAAAGCTCTTAATGGTCAGGCACCTTCTTATCTTAAAGAGCTTATAGTACCTTATTATCCAACTTGACTTGACTTTCTGTCCGTAAGACTAACATGAGGGCTAAAGACTCATTGCATGTAAGAATATCTCATCAATGAGGCCCATTGTTTGCTTGAATTAGAGCTAGAATATAACTATATATGTATGTTCTGTGAATTGAAATGGTTAAAAATATGATCCCTGTAAGCAGAATGGACTACGTCACTTAGTGCAGCTCTTATTGCACTCCTGAGCACCAAGCCCAGACCCAAGAAATAGCATGGTACAGTAGTATTAACAAAATAATATGTAAGCACATTCAGAATATAGGCTAATATTTAAGATATTTTCTAAATTTAAGACAAGATATCTCTAAGTAATTTCTAAATTTTCTCATTGTGAGGATGCTATCCTGTGTGTTGTGTGAAATAAAATTGATGGCAGCAGGAACTTCAAGATCTGCAGGTCTCACACAGACTTCTTTCCAAGAGCCATGGTACAATAGCAGCAGCAGAGGGAAGAAGCCCCTGCCAACCCTTTGAATGTTACTGTCATTGGAGAATCAGGAGTTTACACAGGTGCCATTTGGAAGGAATTTCTTATCAGTAAGTTACCGAGTAGGCCTACATTTTAATGAATAAACTACCTGTTTGCATTAATGAGGGGTCAGGGACAGCATCTTTTTCATTATTTTTTATTGTAGAATTAATGGGTAGCATAGAGAAACACCTATTTGAGCACAGAGGAGACCGGAGTGGGAAGAGTCCTATCCACTCCATGAGTGATATGGACAAAGGTTTCTTCATGCGAGCAAAGTTTTATTTGTTTTACATAGGCCGCTTAATGGTGATAATCATGTTTAGCAAGTTTCAACATATTGCATTGTCTTCATTTCTATTTCAGGACTATAGGAGAGGTATTTGCAGTCTGTCAGGCTCAGGGTGGGTCAGCCCCCTGTTACTTCAGACAGTGGTGTTACGATATTCTCGCAACAGGAGATTTGGATGAATCAAAACTTAGAAAAAATGATCTTGATGTCCTTGAACTTTTCAATTTGATTAGAAAGGTAAGTTATGCAAAAAAATCTGCTTTTTTAATTCAATTGACACTTCTGCATGTAATCCCTAAGCACATTTTTCAATATTAACTGGTGCTAGCTGTTGAATGCAGTTTTTCATCTCAGGTTGAAGGAGAAATCGATCTCACTCACCACGAGGTGATGTTATAATTGGCTGTGGTTTCACTGGGGCTATCAAGCAGGAGAACCGAGACACTATCATATGGTATAAAACAGGCTCCTCTTAAATCAATTAAGTATGTAAAATAAAAATGGAGACTGAGAGGAGGCCACGAGGTAGACCGAGGACCAGATAGAGGGATTATAACTCCACACTAACCTGAGAACACCTTGAGATCCCCCAATTAGAGCTAGTTGATGTTGCAAGCGAAAAGAAAGCTTGGAGTTCCTGGCTGAAATCTGCGATGGATGGATAACATTCACTTTATTACCTCAAGCTCACCATTTTTTCTTTCTTTTGACCACAACTCTTACTAGGGCCTTCATCTGGGTCAAAATTTCAGCCAGGGCCCAGTTCAGAGTTGGCAATTTTCCTTTTTTTCAAATATTTATTCATCACTATATCTAATGTCTTGAATTAACAAGGTCATTAGCTACCCACACCTCTCCGAGGAACCATCACCTTATCGTGGTGGAGAGGTTTGAGTGTCTCTATGATCCCGAGAGCTATGTTTTCTGGACCCTTGGGCTCCGGTTAGGGTCTCCCATGGCAAATTGGTCTCCGGTGAGGGACCAAACTAAGAATGGTTCAAGACAACCCCATGAAATATCTAAAAAGAAGTGACGTTACCCTGCCCGGAGGAAGCCCGGGGCCCTCGTCTGGAGCCAGGCCTAGAGGGAGGGCCCGTCAGCGAGCGCCTGGTGGCCGAGTTTATCACGGAGCCAGGCCGGGCTCGTGGACACTTCTCCATCCTGTAGACCCACCACCTACAGGAAGAACTAGTGTGACCAGGTGCACTGCCAGACAGGTAGCAGTGAAGGCAAAGGGTCTCAGTGGACCAGAACCAAGCAACAGAAGGTAGCATTAAGGACGTGGAATGTCACCTCCTTCGGGTATGAGGAGCCAGAGCTTGTGCGGGAGGTGGAACGGTACCAATGAGATCTGGTGGGGCCCATCTCTACATACAGCATTGGATTTGGAACCAATGTCTTGGATAGGAGTTGGACTTTATACTATTCAGGAGTTGCCCAAGGTGAGAGATGCCGGGCAGGTGTAGGGATTCTCATAAGACCCTGGCTGAGGTTCACTGTATTGGAATTTAACCCAGTAGATGAAAGAGTCATGTCCCTACGCTTTAGGATTATGGGAGAAAAAACTCTGACTGTTGTCTGTGCCTATGCACCAAACAGTACTTCAGAGTATTCAACCTTTTTGGAGACCATGGATGGAGTCCTGAATGGAGCTCCTGTAGGGGACTCTTTCACTGGGAGACTTCAATGAACATGTGGGTAATGATGGAGACACTTGGGAGGGGTGTGATTGGGAAGAACAGCCTCCCTGATTTGAACCCAAGTGGTGCTTTATTGTTAGACTTTTGTGCTAGTCATGGATTGTCCATAACAAACACTATGTTTGAACATGAGGAGGCTCATAAGTGTACATGGTACCAGAGCACCTTAGGGCAAAAATCAATGATAGATTTTGTAATTGTATCATGTGATTCAATGCAACTTATTTTGGACACTCGGGTGAAGAGAGAAGCAGAGCTGTCAACTGACCACCATCTAGTGGTGAGTTGGGTCAGGTGGAGAGGGAAGCCTCAGGAGAGACCTGGTAAGCCCAAATGTATAGTGCAGGTGAACTGGGAACGCTCTGAGGAGGACTCTGTAAAGAAGGCTTTCAACTCCCACCTACAGCAGAGCTTTTCTGGCATTCCTGTAGAGGTTGGGGACATTGAACCAGACTGGGCTATGTTCAAAGCTTCCATTACTGAAGCTGCAACTGTGAGCTGTGGTCTCAAGGTCATAGGTGCCTCAAGGGGTGGTAACCCACAAACACCCTGGTGGACACCAGCATTAGGGAACCTGTTCAACTGAAGAAGGAGGCCTTCCGGGATAAGTTAACCCCGGGAGACTCCAGAGACAGTTGCCAGATACAAACAGGCCTGAAGAACGGCAGCCTCAGTAGTGAAAGAGGCAAAGCAGCGAGTGTGGGAGGAGTTCAGGGAAGCCATGGTGAAGGACTTTGGGTCAGCACCAAAGTGCTTCTGGAAAACCGTCCGGCAGCTCAGGAGGGGAAACAGGGAACCATCAAAGCTGTTTATAGTAAGGATGGGACGCTGTTGAGCTCAACTGAGGAGGTAATGGGACAATGGAATGAAGACTTTGAGGAACTCCTGAACCCAACTAACCCACCCTCTAGGATAGAGACAGAGCTGGAGAATGATGGAGGATCAACATCAATTTCCCTGGAGGAGGTCACTGAGGTAGTCTAAAAACTCCACAGTGGCAAAGCCCCAGGGATTGATGAGATCCGTCCAGAAATGCTGAAGGCTTTGGGTGTTGAGGGGCTGTCATGGATGGCATGTCTCTTCAACATTGCCTGGAATTCTGGGACAGTGCCTAAAGAGTGGCAGAAAGGGGTGGTGGTCCCAGTGATCAAAAAAGGGGAACAGAGGGTGTGTGGTAATTACAGAGGCATCACATTACTCAGCCTCCCTGGAAAGGTCTTCTCTAAGGTGCTGGAAAGGAGGCTCTGGCCAATAGTTGAACCACAGATTGAGGAGGAACAATGTGGATTCCGTCCTGGTCGTGGAACAACAGACCAGCTCTTTACGCTTGCAAGGATCCTGGAGGGAGCCTGGGAGTATGCCCATCCAGTCTACATGTGTTTTGTAGATCTGGAGAAGGCTTATGACCGAGTCCCCTGGGATATATTGTGGGAAGTGATGAGGGAGTAGGAGATAAGGGGGTCACTACTCAGATCCATCCAATCTCTCTATGCCCAAAGTGAGAGTTGTGTCAGAGTTCTGGGTAGTAAGTCAGACTCTTTCCCATTAGGGGTTGATCTCTGCCAGGGCTGCTACTTATCACCTATCCTGTTTGTGATCTTCATGGACAGGATCTCCAGGCGTAGTGATGGATGAGAGAGGTTACAGTTTGGTGGACTGAGGATTGCATCACTGCGTGTTTCAGATGATGTGGTTCTGAGTGTGGCTGGTGTCTCCCTTAGAGACAGGGTGAGAAGTTCAGTCATCCCTGAGAGACTCAGATAAGAGCTGCTGCTTCTTCAAATAGAAAGGAACCAGCTGAGGTGGTTAGGGCTTCTAGTAAGGATGCAACCTCGTCACCTCCTTAATTAGGTATTCCAGGAATGTCCTGCTGGGAGGAGGCCACGGGATAGACTGAGGACCAGGATGAGAGATTATATCTCCACACTGTCCTGGTAATGCCTCGAGATCCCCCAGTCAGAGGTGGTTGATATGGTAGGGGAATGGAAAGCTTGGGGTTCCTTGCTGAAATCTGCTACCTCCATGTTCCAGCTCCACATAAGCAGTTCACAATGGATAGATGGATGGACGGATAGATTATTTAAGTGATTTCTTCAGGTCTTGGGCAGCCTGTCTTATGCGTCACACAATCATCACCTTCTGGTTGCTTTTATGTTGAAAAGTGCTTTGAGTGGTCCCTGAACTCGAATTTTTTTTATATATGAGTGAATACACTCAACCTATCATTTCCAGCTAAAGCAGTGAAATATAAAACAGACTTGGGCCAAAGGGGTACGAGACAGACTAGGAGCTGCTGTTAGGCACACAGATGTTTGCAAGGGGATGTTAAAAAATGGGCCTTCTTCCAGTTTAGTAATTATATTCATTATTTCTGTTTCCTGTTAGAGTCTTGGGTCAAATGAGAGAACGAATGTATTTTCTCTGTTCATTAACCTGCTAATGAATCTTGCCTTCCTCACCCACAGTGTTTTATGTGATCTATTGTAAAGAGAATTGTTCATGGTGATGGCATTAATCTGGTAAACATCACCTCTGCCTCTGAGGGGCTTAAGAGTAGCTTTGTACTTTGGTCCTGCTACTTAGTTTCTGTTGATGTGAACACAGGGAAATTACCGATGTGTCTTGAGGAACAATTAATGAGAAACAGATGGATTTTTGAGGGAGGGGTAAGGAGTCCTGATTAACAGGCCAGAACACCCATTGGTTGTTTCACAAAATTGGGTAATATGTGAAGTGTCTATCCATCTATCGATCGATCTGTCTATCTATCTGTCTATCTATCTATCTATCTGTTTGGCTGGATGTCTATCTATCGATCTACCTGTCTGTAGATAACACATCTGTCTGTGTCTATCCGCCTGTGAATCAGTCACATGGAGATGCTCTACAGCTGGATTTTCACTGCCCAGTTTATAGCAACTGTCAGTTGATGGCAATAGAATGCCTCAAACAGAAATTACAGCTCCATCTAATATTTGCAGGCCTCTCTTCATCATGTCATTAAGACTGTTGTATTGGGATTCTAAAATCGATAGCTTCAAAGTAGAAACTGACCCATAACATCACCAACTAGGAGAGTGCATATCCCCGCCAGGCTTATCTCCCTTCTTCAGGGCTAAAACTTGGCTACAAACCAGCTGAGGAGTTAGTGCTCAATTGCAGTATAAAACACGTTTTTTTTTCAAATGTTTTGAATCAGCACAACCGCAAGAGGTTTTTGATCATATGGTTATAACTGTCCACAGATGTCGTTTGGCTGACAGGCCTAGTAGTATGTGAGCTTAGCAATGGACAGATACACGCACATCAGGACAGAAAGAAAAAAAAATCTTTCCTGTCATTATAGGACGTTTGCACAGCACCCAAGTCTAGAAGGAAATGTGGAAACGTTTTTAAAATACAGCGCTCAAGCTAAAAAAAAAAAATCGACTTAATGAAAACCTTTTGTCGGTCAGTCTGTGCATGTGCAGTCCACCATGGGGCATCAGGAAAGGGCATCCAGCCTTAAACCTCCATGCTCAGCAAATGTAACGATACACTGCGAAGTGTTCTGAGTGGCCGCTAGACTAGAGAAGCACTGTGCATCTAAAAATGAGTCCGTCACACCATTCACCCCTGTTCTTCCTGAAATCTGTCTTATTTCTTTTTTAAACCAACTGCTGTTTGTAATATGCCAACAGCTCGGTCTTTTTTATTTCATGTTTCATGTAAAACATTTTTTCACAGGAGACTGAATATTCAACTCGCCATTTTTGTTACTGTGGGAAAAGTAGAGGGGAGGAACAGAGCTGAAGGTTTGGCAGGGATCATGAAAACGCAGCCGTGGCAACAGGGGATTCGACCACATAGCTGTCTCTCAACACAATACTTCAAGACGTTTTGCGTGAGCATGCATGTGTGTTGTGCATAAATACTGACCGGTTGGAACTGGTGTGATGTGTGTGCACTGGTGTCTATCAGCAGGGGGGCTGTAGGAGTCTCAGGAGATTGGATGAGAGGACCACTGCTCCTCTGATGTTAGGAGAGATAAACAACAGGCACACACACCACATTCAGTCAAATCCACCCATTAGAAATCAAACATTCAAGGAAATGTATCCACATGTTTTTTTTGCTTCTTAATCTCCCAGTCAGAAAAGTGAGGTCTTGTTGTTAAGTGTCCCCACTGAGCTAAATTCTTTGCTGCATTAGACCTGGGATTAGCTGATGAGAGCGTCTTGATGGGAGTCGCTGAGCCATCACAGTAGTATATTTACCCCGTTTTTGTTCGGCGGCTCATGAGATGATTCTGATTCAGTCACGGCCCTCACCAGATGCTCGTAAGTGACCGAAATGTGATTTCTACCAAGATAACAACACACAAGGAAAGCCAAAAGGAGTTTTTTATGCAGGAGGACTCCGTTTTAATAGCAGATCACAGTCTTCTGACACCGAAATGTTGCAATAATTTGTAACCATTTTATTTCTTACATTGCAGGCCATTCCACTTTCTATAGCCTCCAACGGAGGATTCTTTTACTCTTGAGTATTTAAAAAAAACTCCCTTGGTAACTTTGAAGATGGAGATGATAACGAATCGAGTAGTTCATTCATCAACCACATTGGCTCCCAGAAACCAGAAGTGAAGTTGGTTATGGAGAGGTCTCTGACCCACAGTTGGGCAACACATTTATTAATATGTCCATTTGTCACACAAAGTATTGTATCTGATGATAATATTCAATGAAACCCAAATTTCATTTATTGATTTTTGGCTTGCTCCAATGCTGTCATCACCTCAGAAGATACACTGCATTACCCAAAGGGGAAAACATGTTTAACTTCACTTTCTGAGCTTCAAGTTCAAGTGTGTGTGTGTGTGTGTGTGTGTGTGTGTGTGTGTGTGTGTGTGTGTGTGTGTGTGTGTGTGTGTGTGTGTGTGTGTGTGTGTGTGTGTGTGTGTGTGGACCCATGCATATGTGTACATGTCTTCAGTCTAGATATCAAAAACTAATGAGTCCACGTATGCTTCCTCATTTTCCAACGTAGTTGCATTATTCCAGCATCATAGTACACAGATGATGTAGCAGAAACGTTTTCAATAGAAAATTAATAACGGTATGGTTTTGTTTGAAAAAGAGCAAACTTAAAAGATTGGCATGGCATTCAGCTCTCAGTGTCGTCGAAGACTTGACCTGTCCCGATCCCCATTTTTGTCCCAGTTTAACCTTCCTCTTGCTTCGGGCTTGACTTCTCATTCACTTTTCTTGGCCTCGCGGTTAAGCCCATACAAAAATGAACTATTAGAAAACCATGAAAATGTATGTAGTGTTATTGTGTTGTTTTTTTACATTACATACAAATGCTATTGTATTTCCATAGTACAGAAAGTGCTCCTACAGTATAACTATAGTATTACTATGGCAATCGGGTAGTACGTGAATGTAGTGTATAGTGTTAGCAATGTGACAAAAAAGAGCCCAGGAAATGCTATGGTAATTTCTTTCCCATGGTTTTAATGGAGTCCATATTGAATGCGTTTTCATGAAGCCTTTTCTTGAACTGGGGAGATGTGGATGTAGCCATGTTCTGAGATTAGATCCGCAATTGTTAGATGGTGAAAAAAATACCCACAAACCTCTGGCTCCCCTCTCGATTCAATAATAACTGCTGCAGAGAGAAACCACTAAACTGTGCTGAACATCTGCTAAACCATTGATTGAAAGCTTGAGAACACTGCAGTATATAAATCAGTCACTACATAAATGTATCAGTCTGTCTGCAACTCTGCATAAACCAGATCTTTACATCATCTTGCCATCCGCATAGCAGAAATCCTATTAAGTCCTCATAACCACCACAACCTGTGGGAAAATACAGCTATGTTTCTACAAACCACTCCAGGATGATAAATGTCCAACCCATAACTCATCCCTTCCAGTCAGATTAAGCAAATCCTCAGCAATCCAATCCATCCTCTCTTTTCAACTTGGCAATACTTTCTCTTTGGCCATAGTCGCCCAAATCCTGATGGGTATTTAAAGGGTTTGGGGCTGGTAGTTGAGAAGGAAACAGTATAGCGTGTGTGTGAGAGAGAGAGAGAGAGAGAGAGAGAGAGAGAGAGAGAGAGAGAGAGAGAGAGAGAGAGAGAGAGAGAGAGAGAGGAAAAGACTCAGTCTTTCACTAGTGATTCTCAATTAGGTCAT